>CM021705.1:23734577-23772274 GCA_011074415.1 Stictonetta naevosa | reverse complement strand
AATGCAGGTTGCCCCCCCCCCTCCCCAAATACAGGACCCCCCCTCCCTAAATACAGGACCCCCCCCCCCATGCCAAATGCAGGTGCTCCGAGTTAGGGCCCTCCGCGGGGAGCTGCCCCCCAGCTCCCTGCGCTCCCCGGGGTGGTGCTGAGGGCCAGCCCGGCGGTGCTCAGCTCCAGCAGCGGCCCCCGGTAAAGCAGGGGCGGCCGGGGGGGTGGGGGGGGCAAGTTCCCCGCCCTGAGACCCCAACAAGGCCAAACCCGGCCCGGGGGGGGGGGGGCAGCAACAGAGCTGGGGGCACAGCGGCGGTGGCCGTGCGTGCCGAGCATCCTTTGGGTGGGGAGAGGGGGTCTGGGTGCTGCGGGGGGTGCACCTGCCTGGGGAATGGCATTTGGGGGGGGCTCGATCGCCTGGGGAGGTTGTTGCTCCCCCAGATATCCGCGTGATGTGGTGGTGCTGAGAGACAAACGCGTGCGGACGTGCGGTGGAGTGTGTGCTGCAGAATGCCCCAGCCGCACTGCCGGCCGGCGGAGATGGGCCCTGAGAGACTGGGCTCTGGCCAGGGCAGCATCGCAGCCTCGGGTTCCCCTCAGCTGCCTTTAACCCAATTTCAGCCCGTGTCTCAAGACAAAACACCACCATTGTCAAATACATCACGAAGGGAAAAGATTCCACTGCGCGTGTATGTATATATAGAGAGAGAAAAGGGTTCAGAAGCTTTTGCAGTGCATGCTTTCGACGTAGCAAAGGCTTCTGGAAACGAATTTCCCTTTTCAGCTCCTTTGGGAAAAAAAAATAATAATAATAATCCCGTTTATTCATTCCCCACTTGAGGGGATCTGGTTTTGCTGCAGCTCCAAGCCTGTTGCCCTCGTACCTCAATAAATGGTGCCATTGTTTCTGCACGGCGGATGTTTTCCCAGCACGCTGACACCCTGGGGCTCGCGGCTGCATCGCCGGCCCCGGGGGAGCGGGTGCCTGGTGCCTGGCTTCCAGAGGCCGTGCCGGCCTGTTCAGCTTCCCTGCGTGCTGCTGCCCCGGTTTTGTGCCGTGGCAGCAGCGCTGCGTTTGATCTGTTCTAATCTCCGCTTGTTTACGAACTGCTTTCTCCGGAACGATAAATATTAGAGTGGAAGCAGGCAGAAAAAATGCAGAGCTCGCGGAAATGGTCCTTTGAATGTAATCTGTCCCAAAACACTGCAAAGAGACAGAGGAACCCTGCCCCCTAGGCCCATTAACGTACAGGCCAAGTTTTAATCCCCCTGTGGCTGATGATCCCGGGTTTGGGACCAAACTGGAGGCAGAAATGATGGGAAAATGATGGGATTTTGGCAGCCGCCCTGGGTGCTGCGGGGGGAGGAGGGTGGCGGTGTGTAGCTGCACTCCTCGCATCCCTGCCCACATGCCTTTCCGGAGCTGCTTGGGATTTCTGAGTGCTGCAAAACAAATAGAGGAACAAGCCAACGTGCTGGGAGAAGCCGAGGACGTGTTTGGGTTAGAGGAATTCAGCAGAAAAGCTCTGACCCGAACACGGCTGGGAGAAGAGCCCCGCAGCAGGAGGGCGCCGAGCTGGTTGGGGTTGGGGACCCGCTCGCTTCGAGCTCAGCCTGGTTTCCCCGTGGCCAGGAGTCCCCAGCACCTTTCCTGGGCCACTGCCCGGTGTCAGCAGCTGGCCACTGCCCTCCCTGTCCCTGCGGGCCGGGGCTGGCAGAGCCAGCTCCCATCCAGCTGCGCGCTCCGGTCTTGGTGTGCCCATGGGGCTCCCAGTGATATCCATGGCCACCACCTCCACCAACGGGGATATTCTAAAAACTGATAGAAAAACGCCCCATATAGACCTCAGTGGGATGGCTAAATGAGGACACGCAGCCTGAAGGCCACAAATAAACCGAGCATTAGGAAAAAAAAGGAAAAAAAGTAATTTCCTCTTAGTTATTTAATTCCCTGTTTCGTACTGTTTAATTTTCCTGTGCCAAATATTTTGTTCAGGGCTCCATTTTTCTCCTGCAATTTGACAAGGACAATGCCAGCTCTTGCAATGTTAGGTGAGGTTCAGTGAGGTCCTCAGCTTGCACAGAAGGAAAGCACAGCGTGCAAATCCAGACTGTAGCACCGAAATGAAGGTGAAGTCGTTTGCTTCTGTCCTAACGTGTGTTTGAGCAGCACTACGCTGGCTTGCAGCCTGAGTCGGCGTAGCAGCTTGTCTCCTGAGCGCATATTTTCAGCGTTGCCCACGAGGTGCACCGTTGCAGGCCTCAAAACCTGGCTCCTCAGGCTGTTGCTGGCCTCGTCCCTGCTTCTTTTACCTTTCGGCAAAGCGTTGGACGTGATAACGCTCAGGTGGGCGTCTGCCGAGGGAGGGCAGGGGCAGCCGCGTCCCTCCGCTTGCAGTGCTGTGTTTTAACAGCTCTCTGCAGTGCAGGGGCACGGCGGTTGGGAGGGACTCCTCACGGGAGGTTTATTCAGACCTTTACGAGAAGGTAAATGTTCCGTGACGTGGTGCTGGTGAGATTTCTGTGAATGATCCACCTCAAAAATATCTGTGGGGAGGGTGCGCAAGCAGCCGGCGCTGTCTGTGTGCAGGCGAGGTGGAGGCCACCTTTAGATCCCAGCTGGGCACCAGCAGAGGCTTTCTGGGGAGAGTTTTGAGTGCTTTTCATTGAAATTCCCTGGGAATTTGGTTTTGTGTCTAGTAACTCGGTAACCGGCGGTGCTTGGAAGCTGATGCTGAGCAGCAAGGGGCTGGAGGCTTTTCTCTGAGCCTCCCCCAGCGGAGGAGGCTGACATGCGCCAGCAACGTTTAGGAGCTTGCTATTGACCCAAACAAACATTACGTATGCGTGGCCTGGTTAAATTTAGATACTCGCAGGCTCGTGAGCAATCGGCGTGTTTAAACCACGAAGCGGCCCGTTCCCTTGCCTTGCCCGAGCCAACTGGAAGGCTGGCCTCCCCGGCTGGACTCATCCTTACCATGGGGACAACAGCAGCACCAGCAGGACCCAGCAGGACCCAGCAGCACCAGCAGCACCCAGCAGCACCTGCAGGACTCAGCAGGACCCAGCAGGACCCAGCAGGACCCAGCAGGACCCAGCAGCACCAGCAGGACCCAGCAGGACCCAGCAGCACCCAGCAGGACCCGGCAGGACCCAGCAGCACCAGCAGCACCCAGCAGCACCATGGCACTGGCTGGGGCTGCACGCTCCCATTGCACAGCCCCGAGCCGAGCCGCTCTAGCCGTGCCCGTTACAAGTTTTCCTTTTGTGCTATAAAAAGAAAAGCGGCCTCAGGTGGTTCTGGCAGCTTCTCCCCAGTGCTCCCATCGCACGCCGCTGAATGGAGGAGCAGCCGCCGTAACCATGGAGCCGCCTCGCAGCTGATGCAATCTGACGTGCGCTTCCCCGTACCCAGGAGGGCTCGGCAGCCAGCGATGCCCGAGCCGAGCGTACCTTGCAGCACGGCCCTGTGCCGTAGCTGCTGCTTTGGTTCGTGTGAGCCCGCGGTGGGTGCTGTGGGTGCCTCTCAAGAGGACGCCGGTTGCCGGAGGGACGTTCGTGGGGCTGGTGCTGCGCATCCCTGCTGGCCTTTGGCATCGCGTGGGGAAGGAGCGGACACCAGCGGCTGGCCCCCTGTGCTGGGACGCCCACCAAGGGCCCCCATCTCGGGGCTGAGCTCTCTCCAGAGCTCAGAATGATTTTCTCTCTGGTCGTGGGCAGGGGGCTGCCGGGGGCCGGGCAGCTGGCAGGGCCATAACACGGGGCTGCACGGCTCCGTCACCCCAACGGCACCGCAGGCTGCGGGCTTCCAGCCGTGAGCCCTTCCCTTCCCTTGTTTGCTGCCTTCCCTCCCTGGGAGCTCCCAGGCCGATGATGTCTGCAAAATCCAAAAAAAAAAAAAAAAGAAACCCTTTTCTTGAAGAAATGAGGGCCAGGGCGTACCGGTGGGTGCCGTAGGCCTCATTGTACTCCGAACAAAGGTGCTCGGAGAAACCAAGGCACGTAGTCGGAGCGGACGTCAGGGTCCCCATTGTCAGGAGAGGAAGTTAATTTTAGGAGCAGCGGGAAGTGACACGGTGAGTCAGCGGTGGGGGGACCGAAAATAATGAAATGCCCGGATAGCAGCAATTCCCAACCGAGGCAAGGAGCTACAAAGCACCATCCTGGGAAAGTAACTGGATTAAACAACGTGTTATTATTTTTTTCCTGACACTTCAGGGCAGAGTAAGGCATAACTAGTATGTCACCGGAGAGGTAAACTCCACACAACGTGCGTTTGGGGTGGGATGAAGTCAGTAGGGCTTGGCTCCACCATTTAGGCTGTGGGGCTGTTGCAGCTCTCGGTCCGACAGACCCACAGCTGGGTCCCTCTGCGGTGGGAGCGCCACGTTTTGAGGCTCGCAGGGCAAACAGGACGTGAGGTCCAACCTCCGAAGGGTCCCCTATATAACTGCGTGTCCGGAGCTGCGCTCGCAAGCACCGCTTCCGTCCAGCTCCAGCGGGGCGGGTGGCAAACCCAGGCTGCTGGGGCTCCGCTCGCTACCTCCTAGAAACCTTTTTTTTTTTTTGCACCTGAAAGAGCCGCTTTGGGCCGGCAACACCCTGCTGGGAGCTCCCGGCTACCAGCGAGGGACCCACTCCCCGCTGCCAGCTCGTGTTGGGACAATCCCCGGGGAGAAAACCCCATCCCCTGGCAGCACCGGCCCAGCTCTGATATAAGACACCGGGATTTTTCCTGCCCTTGCGCAGCCGGCGAGGGCTTGGGGCTATTTTTACCCGGCGCTGCCAGTGGCTGGAGGGAGCCCTCGGCTTTCCTCCGCCGGCTCCCTCTAATCAGCCCCGGCCGCTGCCTTTGACTTTATTAGGGCAAGCCCCGCGCTCGGCGGCCGCGGTGCAGGGAGGCGGCGAGGCCCCGGCGAGCGAGGCCCCGTTGCCGGTGGGGCAGCAGCGAGCGGGGCGCCCGGGGCCACGCTGCCATGTCCCCGCGGCACGGCGGGCAGCGGCGGGGAGCGCCCGGCAGCCGGGGCCATGAGCGGGGCCGGTGATGGAATGGCTGACATCATCGGGCAGGCATCCGCGCGGGACGTGGAGGGGAATTATAAAAAGGTAGGGGACAGAAAGGAGCCTTTTGTCTGCACGCTGTGAGCGGCAGGGTGCTGCCAAGCGCCCTTCGCTGGGCACGGGGCTGCGGGGCTCGGGCACGGGGTTTGGGCACGGGGGTTGGGCATGGGGATTGGGAATGGGGCTTGGGAATGGGGCTTGGGCACGGAGTTGCAGGCACGGGGCTTGGGCATGGGGCTGTGGGCATGGGGTTTGGGCACAGAGCTGTGGGCACGGAGCTTGGGCATGGAGCTGCAAGCCTGGGGCTTCGATATGGAGCTGTGGGCACGGGGCTTGGGCGCGGAGCTACAGGCACGGGGCTTGGGCACGGGGCTTGGGCACAGGGCTGTGAGGCACGGGGCTACGGGGCATGGGGCTACGGGGCACGGGGCTGCAGGCACGGAGCTTCACGGTGCAAGGAGCACAGAGCTGGGCTGCGTGTGCCACGCTGATTTCATGTACTCGCTGATGTCCTGTCCCCGGTTTGATGTGCTGCTTGGCAAAACTCCCCCCTCCTTTGCATGTCCTCGTCACAGCTTCTCCCTAAAAGACATTTCCAAGCACCTTCTCATACTGCGGGACCTGTAATTTTTAAGGCGCCGTGCCACGTGGCTTGAGAGAATATGAAGGTTTGACCTTATTTTGTGTTTTACAGCAAATCCATGCATCAAAACAAGCGTTGTGTAATTATAATTTCTGTTGGTAAATGCAACCATAGCCTTTGTACTTCACTGAGATAAAAAAAAGGCGCCGTGTACAAGCCTGGGACTTTAAATATAGTAATTGTCCATGTCTGGTAATGACAGACCCTGGCAAAAAATAGCGTCCGTGGCGTGGCTGTGCCTGGCGCTCCCGTGGGGACCAGGCAGCCCCGGGCTGGTGGGGCGATGTCCCCTGATGTCCCCTGATGTCCCCTGATGTCCCCCACCTTCACAAACCCCTCAGTCGGACAGGGGTGGCGCTGCCCTGCAGGCACTTGGTCCTGCCTGAATATTTACAGCATTCATCGGCTTGGTATTTGCTGCGTGGCTCTTTCCTTCTAAACATTTTGGGCAGCTCACTAACAAGCCGGGCCTGTGCTCGTCCCTGGCTTGTATCCATCAGCCCAACCCCAGAAACGTCCCCGCCAGCCGCTGCTGAAGGTGGATGGTCCCGAAGCGCGATGGTGGAGCCTGGCAAAGTGCTGCTACACCTGAATACATGATAAATATTTCATGTGCACTCTTGCTTGCTATTTTGGGTGACGGCTGCAAAGAGCGAAGGCCGCTAATACAGTGCCAAGCGGAGTGGACGAACGGAGCAGCCCCGTTGTTGCTTCTCAAGGGACATAAATAATACAGCCTGGGGGATACGGGGTGGGCTTCTCTCTTCTTCCCAGAAAACACAGAAATCCTGTTAGGATCGCCTCGATGCGCCCCGAAGGACAGGGCTCGTGTGGGAAGCAGGCACACGTTGGACAAATTCGGGGGCTTGGCCAAAGGTGGATTTTCTTGGTGTCTCCACACTGAAATCAACATGCCATGTCTGCGGGTAGATAGGTATGAACGTCTGTGTAAGCTGAGAGTTGGAAATTGCCATGCTCACCGATTGCTGTGTATGTGCAGAAGAAAACACGTTAAAAAATGGGTCAGTAAGAGGTAAAATGGGTCAGGCAGCCACAGCGGTCTAACGCTAACTAACGGGGCAGCACTCGGCCCCTGCCACGCAGCCCTCGCTGCCTTCGGGCCCGTCCCGTGCACCAGGTGGGGCAGAGGTTGAGGCCGCCAGTTGTTAGAAAAGTGATTAAAATTGAAGGGGCTGGGACGTGGCCCGCGCAGGATGGCAAGGAGGGACCCTGGCAGCATCAGGAGGGTGCCACGGAGCTGCAGGCCACAGGGTTTTTTTCCCCACTGGCTGTCGTGAGCATGGCGGCGTTGGGGAGATGTTTGCCGCTGGTACCGATGAGCTCTCTCCAAGGAATGGGATGGCCTCGCCGTGAGGATGAGCCGTGGCCGGGCGCCGCGATGTGTGGTTGTGCACGTGGAGCAGAGCGGAGCGGTGATTAAGAGCACAAATTGCTCTGCATAATCAGCAAACAGCGGAGAGAAAATTGCAGTCGACGTGCAAACAGCAATAATTGCAGCGTGCGGGGCCGGAGGAGCAGCGTCTGGCGCTGCCGAGCCCGCGCTCCTGCCTTCCTGAGCAGCCTCAGCTTCTCCCGGCGAGTTGCCTTCGTCTCATGGGGGCTGCCCAGTGCCGCACCTCTCTTGGAAATGCTCCCACCTGGTTTGGGGAGCTCACTGACCAGCGCAGGGAAGCAGGAATCCCGTGTTGTTCTGTAAAAATCACAGAATAACAGAGCAGCCTTCAGCGATACAGCAGACCCCCCTTGCAGAAATACATGTATTTTTCATTTCAGTGTCAAAATGCATATTTAAATAACACGGTTTTATATTTTCCTTCCTAGTACCTTTACGTTTTATTCAATACATTATCTTTTATATACAAAGTATGTTTGATAGTCAAAAAAAAACGCATGCAATTTTCCTTCTCAATTTCCAGTTTTCAGTGCTCAGCTCAGGATGTATGATGCAGCTGGTGGGTAATTTATCTAAAGCATAAAGTTCAGTTCCCTCAGGCATATTACATTTCTTAGTAACTGTTCCCTATTTTATAATAACAAATAGGGCTCTCGATTTCTTTATGGTCATTATCCTGTGTCTGTTTTATAAAATGGGATACGCCGAGGTCGGCGCTGGGAATACTGTTATTTAGTATCCTCAATAACGGCCTGGCGGAGAAAACAAATTGCACATTGATTAAATGTACAGTTGTCAAACGGGGAGCAGCTGCAGCCTCGTCGGGACACAGCAAAATTATAAAAGGTCTGGAGAGGGAGCACTGTCTGAAGGGGGAAAATGTGTGAGAGTGGACTGTAGTTCGGTGTGTTTTAATGCAAAACAGCGATTTTCTGCACGTGCTGAGGGGTGGAGGGTGGGGTGGGATGGGATGGGATGGGATGGGATGGGATGGGATGGGATGCTCTGTCCACCAGCAGCCCATGGAGATGGCTCTGGCTCCCGGTGTCTGGGCGAGACGAGAGTGTCTGGGCATGGAAAAGAGGCAGATGGGAGGGTAAGGGCGAGGATCGCCTCAGTGGCAGAAGGGGGAGGAGGAGTATCCGTGCTTTCATGAAATATTAACGTGCCTTGGGGATGTACCCAGGGATGCATCTGGCACTCGGAAGCAGCTGAGCTCAGAGCCGGGTCGTTAGTAACCTCTTTTTGAAGGAGGGAGGCACGGTGTACATTTACCAGTATCGCTTCCAGCCCTGCTCGCGTGTGGCCGGGGGTCGCGATGGGCAGCACGAGGGACACGCGTGGGCAGCCTCCACCCTGCCGTTGCTCCACTGAAAAGTCTGTTTTCCCTGCGGTACGTCTTGTTGCTTCGTCTCTCCTTGGTTGCTCCTCCAAATAGCGGCTCCTCTCCCGAGTTCCCCAAGGGCTGGTAGGCTTCCAGGCTGGGAGCATCTTCACTAAACAGTGGTTTGCATGGGAAAAAAAAAAAAAAAAAATCGTTTGACAATGTTTGCTTTATGTTCTTCAAGCGTTGTCTCTGATCTATTTTTACTTTAGTCTGTGCTACCACCAGCAGGGCTGGCTGTGTTTCCTCGAAATGCAGATGGAGGCCTTGCTTACTGAAAGCTTAAAAACAACATAAATATCTATATCTAGGCGGTCTAGGCGTAACTTCCAAGAACAGGAGCTGAACTTGGAAAATTCAGTACCCCTTGATGCCATGGGGGTTATTTTTAATATTTTGAGTTATTTGTAGTGGTGAAAGAGGAGTTAGGTTACAAATGAAGTATGTATTTTGGTAAGGGATTGGCAATATGACGGGCAGTGTGCAGCTGTGACACAGGCAGTCAGTACTGGAGTTACGTTAAATGATGCGCTATTTTTAGTTAATAATTTGCATTTCATTACCTGTCACTTCCTTCCCTCAGATAAAGATACTTCATTTTAGTTGGGTGAAATATGGGAGGGATACCTGTACTAGCAGTATGGATTGTGGTCTATGCTTGCCTGCTACGTTTTCTGCTGTTGGGTATCCCTGGGAAGTTGTTCTGTGTTACTTTAAAATGAAATGTTTCAGGGCTTCCAAATGTTCCTTCTGCCAATTATTTGCCTTCTTTTAAGAAGTCGTTGCCAGCATCGGCGCATAATCCGTTACCGACAGGCACCGGTGTGGCAGCGCTGTTAGTTTGGGTGTGGATCTGTGATTCTCACTTATTGCACATCGATTACTTACGCAGCCAGCTCCGTAGCCATCGATGGGTGATTCCTTGTAAATCGTTTTGTGTCCTGACTTTATCCCAGATACACACACGTGTGAATGCGTTTTTAAAGCCATGGATAATTTGATGGCAACGGTTAAAAACCCACCTGCACGTCGGTTGCCCAGAGGACCGTGTAATTTTGGAAGGTGCCGCTGGGGGAAGTGGAGGCACTGCTGGTGACAGCACAGCCTCGGTGGCTGTGTGTACCCCCAGATCTCAGCAGATATAAGTGCATACGTGCATCAGGAAGGCTCCCCAGGTGCTGAGCCCCCTTGTGCACGGGCCTGGCCACGGTGCCGGGGACCCCGCCTGACGCCGCCCCGCGCTCCTTCCCTCGCAGGCGCAGAAGAATGAGCGCGAGTCCATCAGGCAGAAGTTGGCGCTCGGCAGCTTCTTCGACGATGGCCCGGGACTGTACACCAGCTGCAGCAAGAGCGGCAAGCCCAGCCTCTCCTCCCGGTACGTGGGGCGCCTCGGTGCGCGGGGGGAGCTGGGGCTGGGGCCAGGAGAAGGGCTGGGTAGCGGGGTTTGCCATGGGAATCTCTGCGTTGAGCTGCAAAATCTGCAGAATTTGAATGTTGTAGCGGAAGATGTGCATGCCCAAAGCAGGAGGGGCTTGATAGTTGGGTTAGCCTGGTGAAAGCTTCTTAAAAAAAAAACAAGTTGTGAAAGTTCATCTTCCTTTGGTGGTTTGGGAGGTGGCAGCCTGCTGGAAGCGGATCTCTCTCTGATCATTACCCTGGTGGTAGCATATCGGTGGAGCACAGCGAGGCTTCTTTGCTGAATTTACCTTCAGCTGCCTCCTGAAACACCTGCAGCGTGTGTCGTCAGTGTTACCCGTGGGATACAGCAAGGTCTCCGGCTTTCCAGACAAGAAATTTGGGGAAACAAGTGTGAGGGGAGCAGGGCAGCAGCGTGGTCCTGGCCTGGAGGCTTGTGAGATGTGGTGTGATGGGGACAGGCCCCAGGTGTGCTGGGGAGGGTCTGGATGTGTTCAGCTGTCCAGGGGGGCCCTCAGCGCTTGGAAAGCCTCCTACACCTGGGTACCGACAGGCTGCTGCCATGGTGTGGCCAGGAAAAAGCCTGGGAGAGGTGTAAAAGCAGGAGGAATGCTGCTAGTACAGCAGAGAGGTGCAGTTGCAAAGTTCGACTGAGCTGCAAGGCATCTGAAAGGGAAAGCTGTTGTGTGCAGTGTAGTTACAGCTAAACCAGTAACCACTACCTCGTAATTATGGTGCAGGTCTAATTAACGCTGCGCAGCAGGGTTTGGCAGCTGTGCCATGAGGAAATACCAGGTGTGCCTGAATGCTTTGGCATTTTGTTAGTATTTATAGTCCAGGCGAAGCACTGGCACACACTGCACGTGTCAGGACACCCACAGGCTTTCAGAACCAGCAGAGGCTGACCTGCTCCTGGAGAAGGGGCTGGCACCGCTCGGCTTCCCGTGGGCCAGGTTTCAGGTGCCACATGGACACAGGCTGGCTGTGAGGGGGGTGACGGTCCCCGTCCCTCCGTGTGGTGCTCCCAGTCCTTGTCCCAGTACCATGAGGTAAGCACAGGGTGCAGCCACGCACTGTGGCATCCTCTTCCAGGCCGGTCGCTGCCTCCCAGCTGCGCACCGCTTTAATCCAGGCTTTTTACAACACGGCCAGCATCCTGTTTCTACCACTCCAGTGCTCCCAGAGGTGCCTGTCCGCTAGGAGACGTGTGGTTTGGGCATTTAGGTCATGCTCTTGGCACACAGGCATCCCACAGACCCCATTTTGCACTTGCTCTTCCCTTCCTGCGCGACGCAGTTTTAAGCTAAGCCGAAGGCAGCATCCTGCTCCCCGCCCTGGGTCCCCACGTTTATTTAGCCTGGCCTAAAGGCTTGTGTGTAATTATTAATGCTATCGTGTAGTAATAATGAATAAAAAACACCACTAAACCAAATGTAAAATCGGAGTTCGCTGCCTGTAAGTGCTGATATAAACCCCCTTGTTGCAGAGCTTGTGCGTGGGCCTGCCCCATCTTAGGCACGTGGTGGTGAGGCCTGGTAGTGCTGACCCCAGAAACCTCAGCTTCCTGGGGATATTTGTAAATATGAATTTGGAATATGAGCAAAGACTGAGCGGGATCTGTAGGAGGCAAATGACGTCAGGTGCCTGGGACATGCAGCAGGAAGGCTGATAACTGCAGTCATCGGCTGCTGTGCCCAGTGAAAACCAGTGTGGGGTTTCACAAATACGGTTTTGTAAAAGGAGTTGTTTCCTGGTGTGCTACGAGATGCTTATCTGACCAGAGGCACCAGATGAAGTGGATTCACCCAGTTCTCGGTGCACGTCTGCTGCTCCAAGCCTGCCCCGGCCAGTCAGTGGCACAGGCCTTACTGGGATGGCGACCTGTGGGAATGGCTGAACTGGGAGCAGATTGCCTGCATTCGGCAGGGCCGGTGCTGGCTCCAGAGGGGTCAGTGCTTGGCCTGAAGCTACTGAATGTGATCACTGATGAGCTGGAAATACGTGCGGTATCGCGGCTCATAACACGAATGGTAGCAGGAGTGAAATCATCTGGGATTCGGGAGGCTGTGATGGGTGACGGGGGTGCCTCCCCACCTCCCTCCTGCCCTTGGCCTTGCTCAGCAGTGGGGTTAGGGCTGTGCTGCTTCCCTTCTCCCCCTCACTTGGGAGCTGATTGCTGACTGTGGTTATTTGAGTGAAAGCCAGGAAGGTTTCAGCTGTAGAAGCAGCCGTGCGATGCAGCAGTGCCTCTTGGCCACGAACAGGCTTATTACCCTCCTAAATAAATCATTTCGGTCATCCCACGTTATTTTGTATTAGAGGCCACCCGCGATGACGAAGCTCTGTGGTATCTCAGCAGTTCTGAAGTTCATCAACAGATGGTGGTAGAGGCTTTATATCGTCGTGGAGCCGGGCGTTTTCAGTCCCTTGGGGATGCCCCTTAGAGGCAGCCTGCCTGGGACTTGTCACCATCAGCACCAGCATTTGGCCCTGGTCTGCTGCCGGCGGGGCTTTGGGGCTGCTCAGGGCCGAGCAGGGCATCGCTGTGCTGCAGGTCCACCGCAGGGCATGGCCACGGAGGAGAGGCAGCTGCATCGGGCCGCAGCCTGGCACCGAGGTGGTTCCTCTCAGCGCGTGAGAGTTGAGGTGAAAGGGCTTGCTTCCACGTCAAATAACAGCTCTGGGACCATCTTTGTAGGGAAAAAATGTGCAAACAGTTATATTTTTCTTAGGTCAATGCAAAATCAGGCAAGCAGGGCATACTGCTGCAGCACCTCGCCTGCAGGCCTTGTCGACATGGTGGGGGGAAGCGCAGGATCCCAGCACAGTGTCCAGCCCCATTCCTGTCCCTGTCCCTGTCCCTGTCCCCATTCCCTTGTTGTCACCTCTCCTTCCCCCTCAGGCTCCAAAGCGGGATGAACCTGCAGATCTGCTTCGTGAACGACAGCGGCAGCGACAAGGACAGCGACGCCGATGACAGCAAGACAGAGACCAGCCTGGACACGCCTTTGTCACCCATGGTAGGTCTGGGAACACCTCTTGTAGGGGTGTAGGGCACAAAAACCTTAATGCCATCCCTAATGGAGAGCCGAGCCTATTAAAACAGCAGCGCTAAACCCCAGAGCAGGATCTTCAGTCGTCAATAAAAGAAATGCAGGGTGCTGAGAGACAGATAGCACATTGCCCCTGGGTAGCAGAGACCTGCTGCTGACACCAGCCGCCTCCATGGACAATGTCCCTTCTCCACCCTCCTTTCTCCGTGGGTCTGATAGTTGCCCAGGCAGTAATGGATTCGAAGCCATATCAGCTTCTGCCAGCTTTCCTCTCCTCTTTTCCTCTGCGATTATAACACAGAGGCCCCAGACATGTGCTAGGCTTTCCTCCAGCTTAGCCAGCCCGTCCTCTAAACACCCACTGATCTGTTTGGCTCCCCTTTGAATTTCATGTGCTCAAGCTGCCGCTGGTACTCAAAGTAGGAAAAATCACTGGTTTTTAAAAATAATCTTGCAGATTTAATTTATAAAAAAAAATTAAAAAAACATGTTTCACCTTGTCTGTAGAAATTATGCCATTTGTGGGTGTACAAAAAGGCAATAAGTTGCAAGCCAAATGCTTTGCTCTGTCCCCGCTGGCGGCGGCGGCGGCGGTGCCGGGCTGTAACGGCTGCGTGTCTGCTTCCCTAGAGCAAGCAGAGCTCTTCCTACTCCGACAGAGACACGACTGAGGAGGAGTCCGAGTCCCTCGATGACATGGATTTTCTCACCAGGCAAAAGAAACTCCAAGCCGAAGCCAAAATGGCCTTGGCTATGGCAAAGCCCATGGCCAAAATGCAGGTGGAGGTGGAAAAGCAGAACAGGAAGAAATCTCCGGTAGCTGATCTTGTAAGTGCGGGGCTGGGACCGCTGCCCGTTGCTCCTCTGGCTTTATTGTAAATAATTACAAATAAAAACAATTGCAGATAATTCAGGGAAATAATTAAAGAGTTGAAACTTTATTTCCAGCTGCCACATATGCCTCATATAAGTGAATGCCTGATGAAGAGAAGCTTAAAACCCACTGATTTGAGAGACATGACTATCGGGCAGCTACAAGTGATAGTCAATGATCTCCACTCGCAGATAGAAAGTAAGTGATATTTGTTTAATTCTTCTTTGGTGTGTCCCGTCTACTTCTGTGTATACATAAAAATGTTGGTAAATGTACAACAGCACAAATATGAGCGGCACTGCAGAAGTTGGAGGTGGATTTTTTGCCAGATTTTTTGCCCTCTTTTTTTTTGCACAGAGCACTCGGAGTGCTCTGTAACGTAGGGATGGTGGTGACAGCATTGCTCCAGCACCTGACGCATCGTTTGTAACTCAAAACCTTGTCGGGTAAAAATAGTCTCAGGACATCAGGAAGCTGCTGCCAGTTTTATGGCTTTGTGCAGTTTTATGGCTGTGTTTTCATATGATGCTGTGCTGTGGCATCAGGAACATCCACAAAGGGGGAAACTCCAGACTAGCAGGTAGCCTGGGCACATAGATTCTGGTGAACGTGCTGCTCAGGCAGCTTGCAGCGAGTTAACGTGTTTCATGGGTCCTTGCATTTGCCTCCTTGTCTGTCCTCTCTCCAAAGGATCCAGGGTTTTTCCCCCAGGCATCTCCACTTTCCAGTGCCAACAATTAATTAATCTTCGAGGAAACTTCTCCGGTGGCTGTAGGTCAAAAAAATGAAAAAAATGTTTATTGGGCTCCCTTGCTGCTCTGTAATTGCTCACGTTCGTTAATTAGCATCCCTCCTGGCAGCCCCGCAGCCCTCTGCTAGGGATGTTGAGCTGCTTGGTGACTGCCCCTGGTTTCTGCCTGCAGGCGGGCAGCAACAGCCACTCCTCTTCCCGTGTTCACACGACAGGCAGGGATGCTGCCCGGGGTGCAAGTGGTGCCTAAATACCCTCAGGCTGGATGCTTGCTGCAGTTTTTATTGCTCAGAACTCTTCCCCATGAATACACAAAAGCTGTAGCACTGGGGCTCAAACCCCAGAAGCACTAAGAAATTTATTCAATTACAATATTACAAGCTCTCCCCCCGGCACAGCACCAACTCCCCGCCTTTCTCTCTGGCCCCAGGCTTGAATGAGGAGCTGGTGCAGCTGCTGCTCATCCGGGACGAGCTGCATACAGAGCAGGATGCGATGCTGGTGGACATCGAGGACCTGACCAGGTGAGGGGGGACCGTGTGCGCTTCCCTTTGCTCGGGATCTAGCTCCCTGGTGGACGGGGCTTCTTTTAGCAGAGTTTCAGTCCGAGAGGTTTTGGGTTGGCAGTGACAAAGCACTCAGGGTCTGGGGGCCAAAATCCCACACAAGCAGGAGCTGCAGGGAGACTAGCACCAGAACAGCAGGCTTGATCCTGCACAGGTGTCTCCTGTGCTTTGGAAAATGCTTTGCTTCCAAAGTGCAGTGAGCAGGAGTTCAGTAAGCAGAAGTATTTGGCAGCCCGGTCAGCGCTGCGGTGGCAGTGCCGCATCCTGGCATTGTTTGTGGCTGGGGACGCTTCAGTTCCCTGCGGAAGAGGAGGAAGTGCCTGAGGCTGAAGCAGACCCTGCGGGGAAGGTGTTTCCTGGCCAAGGAAGCGTTTCCTTCCTGACCTGGAGCAGCTGAGCCAGCCCGCCCGTGGCCTCGGTCAGGGCTGCATTTCCTCGGGAAGCGCTGCCAGAGCGGCACAGCTCTGGCCGTGCCTCCATCAGCATGGGTTTGCCTCCATCCCCCTGATGACCAGTAACAGAGCTGCTTCTTTCCCTCCTGCCAGACATGCCGAGAGCCAGCAGAAGCACATGGCAGAGAAAATGCCGGCAAAGTAAACCGAGACGCTGTCAGAGCAGAGATGGAGCTCGCCTGTCCTTCGCTTCTGTGTCTGTACAAATGCTGACGTCCACGGTGGCGCACCAGAAAATCAGTGTTAGTCATTGGTCGTGTCTGAAGCTTTATGTCCGGTGATTGGCCTCTGCTTCTTAATTTATTTTAATTTTTTTACTCGTGCCACTAAATATCAGGCATTTTAATAATATTATTACAGAAAATGTACAGTACTTATAACATTATAAATCATGGATGAGAAGAGAGGGTAGTTTAACTTTATTTTTGTTTGCTTAGAGATTTTACGTTGAACAATATTTTACCATTGACTACTTTTTTATCCTTCACTGTAGTTTTAAATAAAGAGACTGTACTTGACGGTGCTATACAAGTCAAAAAATACATGCCTGCCTCGTAGTGAAGTTGTAGCTTTCAGTAATATGTACATTTTAAACAGTTTTCAACATTTTGTGAATGTTGACTACCTGACATTCATTTTTAGATGTGCTATTAACATTCAGTTGGATTCAAAGAGTTACCTTGGAAGTTTTATGTATAAAGATGTAAAATAAAAATTTAAAAAATTGTTTCATATGATATGTCTTTTTGTTGACTAGTGGTTGACTTGGTGATGCACCAGTAATGTACTCGTCTAACTAAATGTGCAATTCCTAATTTGCCATCACCAGAAAGAGCCTTTTTTGCCAATCACATAAAACTATGGAGAGAAGACAGGATTTTTGTAGAGTTATTTATTTGTAAGTTCATAATGTATGTATGACATGGACTTAAGATATTCTTCTATAATAACATTCACCAGGCCCTAATATTGTGACTATTGTTAGAATCAGCAGGCACATACAGTAGATGTTTTTATATTTTATTGTCTGGGCTAAATATTTAAATGACTCACCAGTGTCAGAAATAATAATAATAATAAAAGAAAAAAATCTATGTTAAAAATCTAAGCAGCATATTAAATGTATTATATATGGTTATTGCTCACCTCTGCCTTTGGGCTGGCCTCACGTCTGCTATCTGTCCCCATCACCGTGCTGTCTGTTGTGCCCCCGCCTGCTGCCCCCCACACTTTTAGGTGGACGGGCACTGGGCGAGCTGGGAGCTCTGTCTCCAGCCTTAATTTCTCTGCCCCAGCGCTGGGGCAGCGCACCCAGCTCCCACCCCAGGGCTGGCCGTGGCCGGGAGCAGAAAGCTCCGCTGCCTGCACTTCCATTTTTTTCCTTGGTGACAAATTCCTCTTAGCCAAGTGTTGGGCTGATGACTTGTTCAGGGTGTTTGCAGCAAAGCATGAGCTGCATTAGAATTCCATCCCCTGCCATAAATGTATTTTAAAGAAACGATTTATCGTTATTTTTTTTTCCCTTCTTTCTCAGAAGCGGCGCAGGCCGGGTTATGTGAGTGCCAGACCTGCAGGGCGGGGGTCCGGGGCCTTTTGGGGCTGCCTTACCTTGCCGAGGTGCTTTCCGAGCCCGCTTTGACAGCACGATGCTCACCTGCAGGCTGGCAGCGTAAACTCCGCTCATTTCACTTGGGTTTTTGGAATCTATGCAGAAAAAAAAGATGCCTATGTTTGGGGGGTGTTTGCTTCCCTGCATCTCCTGGTTGTCTTGCTGCTGTTAGCTGCATGTGGCGATAGCTGGCTGCTGGTTTTGTATTTCTGCTCTGTAAAACGTCTGCGTTTTCACCTCTGAGGCCAAAATCCCCCCCCCTGCTCCGGGGGGCGCAGAAAAGCTTGGGCTCAGCTTTAAAACCGAAAAGCCCGGAGGCGTGCCGGTGGGGTGCAGCGAGCAGGGACGGTGCAGGGTCCCTGCTGCCCTCTCTGCTGTCGCCCCTGGCCCCCCCGGCTCGTGCTTCAGATTTTCGGGCACTTGGGTCAGGAAGCCTGGTCAGCCTGGGGTTGTGCTCACCCGATAAGTGCCTTTAACTTGCTGGAGAGAAGTGAACCGCGCACGTTCCGCTAACCTGCTGTCGAGGACTGCCAGCGGTTTTTCCATCTTTAAGGGTTTGGTTTTTAACAAAGATTAAAAAAAAAAAAAAGAAAAGAAAAAAGTATTGCTGGGTAACTGCATCTTCTTAGATCTCTGTCCAGTGTACTACGGTATTGTGCTGGTGTGTATGATGGCAATGCTGTGGAATTAATGGATTAAATTACGTTTTTGAAAGAAAAATGTGTTGAGTGGTTTTTGAGCTGCTGCCCCAGCCCCAGGCTTCGCCTCCGACTCCTGCATGTGTCTGGGCCACCCCTGTGGCACCGAGCAGGAGCATGGCCAAGCAAACACTGCTGCTGGAGCCAAACTTCACAAACCATGCGGTGAAGCCCAATGCAGCGACCCTATTCTGCTGTTTATTCAACACTAAAGTAATGAAAAAGTTTGGATGATTTACCCATGCCTTTGGGAAGCCAGGGGGAACTGAAGTCCTTGCCTAAATTTGCATGTAAGGGTACCTATTAATTAACATAAACCTAAAAATAGACTTCCCCAGAACTTGTACTCTGTCATCCATTCCTTTCCCACTTTTTCAGTCTCCAGCGTGTTTTCAGTTCCCCTGCACTCCCTCCCTTGGGCTCTTTCTCAGCCGGGAAAGTTTATTTCTGTCCCTAGCAGCTCATTGATGCTGAGGCTGTACCGGGCTGTCCATTGCCAGAGCCTTGGCTGCCGTGATACCCAAACGCCCTCGGGGAGCTGCTGCGTCCTGCACTGGGGGAATTTGGGGTTCCTGGGTGCTCCAGAGATGTGGGGATTATTTTTTTTCTTTTTTTTTTTCTTTTTTCTTTTTTTTTTTCTGCCGTAGCTTTTTTGATGCTTTCCTTCCATGAATGAGGCATTTACACGGTTCCACTTAGGACTCCTATTATCAGTACTCTGACGATGGAGCCAAATTCCCCAAAAGCAATTGAGAGAGCCCTCAGTCAGACGGTTTCTTTCGAGGTGGTGACATCAGCACGGATGGTAGGAGGTGGTTTCTGTTCTTACAGCAGCAACGGTGCCCACCAGGACTACAAGCACTCAGCATCTCACCCATGGGTGCCCAGAACAACCCCGTTGTCCCCCCCGACCACGGGGACATCGTCAGGAAATCTCAATTTTCAGGCAGGAGCCCCCAGATGGCACAAGCAACACCCAGCAAGTTATGCACAGGAGATGCTTGGGCCACATTTTGTGTGGATAAATGCAACCCTCAGCTTGGATATGGCCAGCACCCGCCCTTGGCACCATCGCCCCATCCCACCTCATCTTGAACGAGCAGGAGAAAACATCCCTGGCGGTGGCTGTTGAAGGAAAAAAATGGCTTGGTTATAGGCCGTCATTTATTTACTGCAAGTGGTTTAATTCCATGTGGATAAAAGCAAGCACACACTGCACAGCCACCCTCCTTAAAGCCCACCTAATTTCACCCCCCTGCCATATCAGGGACACCTCCCACCAGCCCAGGTTGCTCAAAGTCCCATCCAACCTGGCCTTAAACACTTCCAGGGATGGGGCAGCCACAGCTTCTCTGGGCAGCCTGTTGCAGTGCCTCACCACCCTCAGAGTGAAGAATTTCTTCCTTATATCCAATCTAATTCCCCCCTCTTTCAGTTTAAAGCCAGTACCCGGTCCTATCAATACACTCCCTGACAAAAAGTCCTTGCTTGCCTCCATCTGGTCTCACAACAGAACATTTCATTTTCTTTGTGTTTTAATTCTTTCTTGGTCCCAGACTCATCTGTTCTTGAAAAGCATGAAACGGTACACTCAGTAATATAAAAAAACATATATTTTTATATTTGAGACAGCTGATAACTTCCCTCCAAAATTAAAGCAACCCTTTGGAACAGAGATGTGATTTATAAGTCAGCTGCTTCCTGTCAAGCAAATATTGCCATTTAGGTTCTCTTTTTTCCTCCCTTTTTTTTTCATCATCAAGCATCACCGTGACGTGCACGCAGGCTGGGGAGGCCCGGCCCTTTCTGCACATCATCTCCCTGGACACTGAGGTGATGTGCAGGGAGTGAGGGGAGCGTGGAGAACCGCAGCAGAACGCGTGTGTGGCCTTTTGCTGCTGTTGTCTTCTTGTTCGAAGGGAGAGGAGCGATGGGTGTGGAGCTATCAACCTGTGGCCCCCGAGGAGGAGCAGCCCCACGGCAGGGCTTGTGGAGGGCACCCCCAAGGAAAAGCCGTCAGGGAGCGCTTACGGCCCGAGCTCGCTTCCCTGCAGGAGCCCACGCCCAGTGCCGGGGAGTTTCTCTTCCTTCTTATTGTAAAGCAAAGCGAAACTCATGCGTGCGGGACCCTGAGGCCTTCACCCAATGCCGGTGGTAGATGCGGGGCCAGCTCCTCATGGCTTACACTGAGCAGCACAAAGCCAGCAGGGAGGCACCAGCTGCAGGCCCTGCGGCTCAGCACGATGGGCTCTTTGTCTTCTTCAGGCCTGCTCAGGCCACCACCGGCCTGTCAGCACCTCTTCTCGGTCCCAAACAGGTGACAAACCTGGACGCTGGCACCTTTGCCAATAGCACCAAGCTCCCCTCAGCCTCCAGGGCCTGCGGTCACTGGCTGGAGCCATGGACAGCAGAGACCGGCCACCGCGCCACTCACCGCCATACCCACCTAACCATTGGCTTCCTAATGGCAGCATTTCGGGGGAATAAACATGCTTTCAAAAGAAAAGTGAAATACGTAGCATTTTATGAAAAAGGGAATTGCAGAGTTTCACTTGGATCGGCCGGGCCGACAGCCCGCGGCAGCAGGCGTTTCCAGTCAGCCTGCTCAGCACTTCTCTGGCGGCCCGGCCGTGAAACCGCCGGCAGATGTGGAGATGTGGGTGTAGGAATTTTCCCAGGTGTCGGCTCCTGGAGGTGCGAATGTCACAGGGACCATGAGGGGAAAACTCCCAGCTCCCTTGTCATTTTGGGCTAGCAGCCATGAGGGTGGGCTGTATGCTGCCTGCAGGTACCCATAGCGATGTTTGAGCTTGGCTGTCACCTCGTCAGCCTGCCCTCATCCCATCCCACACCAGAGTGACCTGGCTTTTTGCAAAGCAGGGCCAGAAGCTGGCTGGAAGCGTGAGAAAAAGCAAAGCCTCCGTGCTCTTGGTGCCTTCACAAAGGGAGAGACATCACCTGGAAGTGCCACCAGACCCCTCTGTGTTGCAGACTGAGGGTTTCTTATTCCTTAGGGTTGAATTTGCTCCTTGTGGTCATTGATTTTGTGCCCTGAGACTCCCAGGACCTCCCATCCTGTTCGTCATTTTCTCCTGCCACACCGTTTACCTGGACTGTGCCACCATTTACCACTGTCCCCAGCAGGTTGTCTCCCCCTGGCACCACCCCAGAGGTGACACACAGGATCCCTGAGGGTCACAGACCTGCCCCACACCGACCGCGCTCACCGAGCCTCCTTACCAGCAGTGGCTTCCTCTTCCAACCCGCTCTGCTCAGGAAGGCTCAAAAAACAGCAACGAAGGAAAAAAACCCTCCCCACCATGCACAAAGCTCTCCAAGAGCTCCCGGTTTCAGGACCGTGGCCACGCAGCAAGACACAAAGGTCTCCCGGCCACCAGCATCCTGGTGCTAGCCGTCACCTCCCCGCCACCGCCTCCCACCATCGTTTCCCCCAAAACAGCCGCCGGCCACAGCCAAAGCTGCCGGGAGCTCTGCAGCACGGCCAGGCTCCAGCTGCACCCAGATGCTCCATGGCAGAGCCGTGGTGACGACACGGAGTGAGTTCTGGTTTAAGTGCAGCTGCAAAGAGGTTAAACAAAGCAAATCCGGACATTTCTGTTGCTTTGATTACCTTAAAGAAGTGAAACAAAGCTTGGTGTCTCTACATTAAAAATAATGTCAAAATCACAGCTGTTACATCTCTGTTCTGTGAATACTTTTGCCCATTTTGCAGCCACCGCTGTCCGTTCCCCCAGCACAATCCTGGCAGACAAAACATGTTCCATGGTTTGCAAGTGTCTAAATTGTTTATCTGAAGTTAATTTTAAGCTGGAATATAAATAAGAGTGCCCCTTGTTACAGATTGCTTTAACAGCACAGCCGAATGCCTGATTTTCCTTACCACCATCCCTTTATTCATTTCCAAGTTCACCTCCAAAGGGCAGAATTCCTCTTGAAGGACAAAACCCTGGCGAGCATGAGAATAGCCCTCAAGAGCAGGTGTGTCCGTGCTGGATACGTGCAGGGTTTTTGTGAAAAGCCCTTTCTTGCGAAAAAAAGCTGAGCTGATGAACACGGACCCCGCAAGAAGGAAGCCGGGCTGCGCTCACCCTCTCCGTGGTTACAGCCGCTCTGCGTGGCCGGCTGCTCAGAGCCACAGAGCTGAAACTGCGTGAGCTTCTGCACCCGGGGACAAAAGATAAAAGGGACAGATGAATGGAAAGAGAAAAGCACCGGGAGGGCAGAAATGTGGCAGAGAGTGGAAACAGAAAGTGAGATGCGCAGAGGAAGTGAAAGCTGGGCAAAGGCAAGCACCCAGCACCGCGCGCTTTCTTCTTGCAGCAGGTCACCATACGCAGCCCCATCGGGCTTTTTATTTGTGTTCGTGTAGCCAAACTTTAAACCAAAAGCCCCAGGGCTGGAGTGCTTTCACCCACATCACCAGCCCCGTTTCTGCGGGGAGGGCTCCTGGTGCTGCCTGCACCGCACGGAACCCGCGCAGGTAGGGCACGTACCGCGGCTGGCACCCGGCTCCCTGCCACCAGGAGGGTCAACGGCAACCAAAAAGATTTAGGGATAGCAAAAATCACCGTGCATCTCGGCCTCTCTGTGCTTGTCCTGCGTTTGTTTTCCAGCAGAGAGATCGCTCCCATTCAGCTTAATACAGAATTTTCTTCTCTGTCAACAGAGACCAAAAAAATCCGAGACCGTTCATAGCAGCAACTCAGAAAATTCATTTTTTTTTTTTCCATTTTCTAGAGCACTCCTAGGACAATCCTCTCATCCGCACTTGAGAAGTTACTTGTCCAAAATGTGACCGGTGGTGTACCTGTGTGTCTGCACAGGGCTCACCGTCAGCTCCGTGCACCGCCCCAGCCGGCCGCCCTGGGGACACAAAGCTGCCAAGAAGGCAGCTCGCTGTCAGTGAAGCCACTTCGGTAAGCCACCTGAACACGAATCTTCCCCCCAAAATACACAGGAGCAAAAAAACATTGCCCACGATCAATGCCCCGCATATTCCAAGAGGTGCGAAAAGTACAAAAATTAGCTTTATTTATTAAAGCATCCAGAAGTCTCTGCCTTGGCATTTTGCAGTTCTTTTTATGCAGCAGCAATCTACAATTAACTGCCAGCCTGGCTGTGATTTATTTTTATTGCAGCTTTACTTTATATATATATATAATTATTGCATAATTATATACAGGCATGTAATTATTACATAATGATATATAATTATAATTATGGGAACTAGGACTTTCCTACAAACAACCCATCTCTTCCAGCTGAAGGCAAGGTACAAGTCCATGTGCAACACGACCTTCACGAAGGGCTCAGGATTTGGCCTTCTAAAGAAGAAAATTCACACCAAGACAGGAGAAGACATCTGGAAGGCCCTGTTGGGGCAGCTCGAACTCTTGCCCCTGGTGCCAAAACACTTCCCAAGCCTGTGAGGTCTGTGGGAATGGGGGGAATTAGGCAGTAAAATGGAAGATCAGCCAACAGCCAGGACTCACCTTCTGCCCAGAGCTCTGGAAAAAAAAAAAAAAAAAAAAAAAAAAAAGGTGATTTTTGTTTAGTTAGCACTTGGAGAGCAAGGGGGAGGCAAAGAGGAGAGTCCTGTTTGTAAGGGGAGAGAGAGCAAGCCAGGACTGACACAGAAGGTTAGTATCACAACCACTTATGTCATCACACATTTACAGGAACTTCCGAGTTTTTTAGAACAGTGTGGCTGGAGAAGATCCTATTTCTCATCACTCGCACAGGCAGTCCTCAAAACTAAACTGAACAAAGATTCTCGGGGTTTTGGTTTTTTCTAATTGGGTTTCTTTATTATTATTATTTTTCCTTTCTTTTTCAAATAGGATTTTAAAGTATTGTTTTGATTGCATGCAGCATGGTGAAGAACACCATTTAGCCCAGTTTTGACTACAGAAGCATCCTGAAAGGCTCCTATTTTTCTCTGGAACTTAATTTCAGCATGAACAATTTATGATTGAAATAAAGGCATGGAAATTACAGTTTCTCATGCAAAATCATAGATCTTTTAACCGTTTTTTGATACACAATTGTTGCGCTGTATTGCTAAGTGCACACGTGATGTATCCCTGTATTTGTTGCTTTAGTAACAAAAGTATTGCTCCACCTTTATAACCCTTCTTTCACCTGACAAAATGGGTGTCTTTGGCCAAGACATAACGTGCAATAAAAAGTACATGGATTCATGGATTTTTCAGTTTTACAAGAACTTAGGGGTTGGACTCAATGGTTCTAGTGGTTCCCTTCCAACTTGGGATATGCTGTGGGTCTATGAGCCTACAAACTTGCTTTTCTTTTTTGGATGCTGGTTCCTTGCACAAGAGCACTCTGCATACAGTCAGTTGTGGCTGGGCAAGGAGCACAAAAATGACACAAATCAGGCAAAAGCAGCAGGAACTGGCCAGGTTGGACCTGCAGCCAACCCCCACCAGCAGAACGAGCGCTGCTGCATCGTGGTCCCTGGGTCCCACAGCAATATCTGTGGGATTGCTGCTCCAGAAGGGTTTGGGTCAGCACAACATCATCACCAGTGCTGGAGCTGCTCTGGATTTAATGCTTCTGGCCTGCAGTTGGGGTACTGGTGTCAGACCCACGTGGGGAGGGCTTCAGTTTCAGGGGAAAAACTTCACTTGAATTTATTTTCCTGATAGGAAATTTTCCTGACAGGAAAATAAATGAGTGCTGACAATCAAATCATTTGGGCAAGGCTCTTTACGCATACTCGAGAAACAGCTGTAAAACATCACACGCAGTAACACCTTCAATTAGTCCTTATTCTACCAAGGGAAAAAAAAATAAAAAAATAAAAAAATAAAAAAACTCTACGTGCTGGTGCAGCAAAACCAGGCGCTGCTCACCCCGTGGTGGGACTCTGAGCCCCACGAGGCAGTCGTGGCACGCTCGATGCCACTCAGCGGTTGCATGCAGAGCCCCCCGCCTGTCTTTGAGCTCAGCATCACTCCTCTCACCGATTTCCCCGTGCTGTGGAGCACTGCACGATTAAACGCGGCCCAGGAACGCCACCAACAAGAAGCTGTTGGCCGAGCCCTGTGCCAGCACCTCGGGAGAAACCTCCCCCGTCTGCTGAAGGCAAGGCTGTGGCAGAGTGCCAGGCAAGGAAACCTGGAAAGCCAAACCGGTGCCTTTTCAAGAACATGCCTGCCTATTCCCAAAGTCTGTTTCACTTCATGGTGAGAAAAACAAGTCTCCTACACAAGATTCAAACCACAGCCCACAGCTTAATGACTAGCACAGAAATGGAAAACACACAGTAAAACTGGAAAATCATACGGCACCGGTATGCTAGCAGGCTGGGTCTCTAGACACACCACAGCCTTCTTAGGGGAAATAAGATGTCAATTAAAATAAAAAGAATCTGAGAATTCAATAAAAATTCTCGATTCATCCCACTCCTTTCTAATAAGCTAACAGCAAAACTCCCGTGGACTTCGTGGAAGTCCTGGTGGAAGGAAAGTTTTTCTGCAGCCCTGTGGCCGGGCTGAACGGCCGTGTACAGCACGCACTTACCTTCAAACAGCTGGTGGTTGTGCCCAGTGGGTCAGTGAAAAGCAAGTTCCAGGCAGGTTTGTATACATCTTCATCAGCGCCATGTCAGCGTTAGAATTTTTAATAATAAAAAATGGAAATGCTTATCTATGTGTCATACGAATACTTGAAGTAATTCTGTTTTCCTGAAAAAAAATATTTTTTAAATGTAAATTTTAGTTAGCAATCCAGGGTGGGCTGGTGGAAAGAAGTAGAACAGCAGCGGCTCAGCAGTTGTGATGCCCTAGCGGATGCATTAAGGGCTCACTTCTCCCTGCCCCCTTCACATACCTCACTTTTTGTGTTGTGGGAAGGGAGAAAAAGACTGGTATGGGGCAGCGGGGAGCTCAGCGCCCGCACTTTGGGTGCTCTGCAGGAATGTGTACAGCAGGAGCGGGCTGCCGGGTAAGGAGAACAAATCCCAAAATCCCAGAATGGCTGAGGCTCGAAGGGACCTCTGGAGATCACCTGCTCCAACCCGCTGCCCAGCAGGGTCACCTGGAGCACCTTACACAGGACAGCACCCAGGCGGGGTCTGAATATCTCCAAGAAGGAGACCCCACGACCCCTCTGGGCAGCGAAGGGCTGTGCAGAAATCATTGGCAACCCAAACACCTGCCTCAGAAATTCTCTTTAAAATGGTGACACTGGAGCTGCTGCCCCTCCGAGCGTGGGTTTTGGGGGCTCCCGCTGACCTTGCCCCACCTGCTCCCAGCGCAGAGATGCAGCGGGCGCGCCGCTTCCCACGGGCACCCCCGGGCCCCCCGCACACCCCCGGCCCCCCGCACACCCCCGGCCGCCCACGGGGGCTCTCTGGGTGCCCTGCGGGATTCCCGGCGGCGCGGCGGCTTTCGGCTCCCCGCCTGGAAAGGAACAGCGCCCCGGGGAAGTCCTGCTCCGCCGCCCCTATAAAGGCGGCGCGGCCCCGCAGAGCAGCCGGAGAACCCGGGGCACAGCCATGGAGCAGCGAGGCACCGCCAGGGGCACCGGCACCGGTACCAGCATCGCCAGGAGCGCCGGGATCGGGACCGGCACCGGCAGGGGCTCGGGGCGCTGGGCGCTGCTGGCCGCGCTCTGCCTGGCGCTGCCCCTGCCCGCCCCGGCGCTGCCGCCGCCGCCCGCCCCCAGCCTGGTCCCGGAGCTCCGCCGCTCCCGGGCGCTGCTGGACGCGGCCAGAGCCTCGCTGCTCAGCCTCAAGGTGGGAGGAGGGCAGGGAACGGGTGGTGCCCGGGGATGGGGCGGTGGGATGGTACTTGGGATGGAGGGGTGCATGGTGGTGGGACCTGGGATGGAGGGATGCTCGGTGTGGTACCCAGCATGGGGTGGTGGTACTCAGGATGGAGGGATGCTCGGTGGTGGGACTGGGATGGAGGGATGGGTGGTGTGGTACCCGGGATGGAGGGATGCTCAGTGGTGGGACCCGGGATGCTCAGTGGTGGTTCCCAGCTGGGAGGATGTTCTTTGTCAGCTCCCTGCCAGCCTCTCTAGCTGCTCCTTGTGCCTTCCCCGACTTTAGCAGCTGGGTTTGCACAGGTGCCTTTCTCAGCTCCACCTTTCTCAGCGCAGTGGCACCGCTCCTGGTTTGGAACACGATTTTTCTCTGATGCTGCTACACAGCTGGCTCTGGAAGTACCTGCTCCCGACCTTGGTGTTGCACTTCATTTGCATGCTGTCATCTTGCTCTCACAGCACCCTCCTGCCCCAAAGCCCCCTGGCAGCAGCCCCAGGGGGATTTTTTTTCTTTTTTTGGCTAAAATTTCCTCCTATTGCTGCAAGCTTCACCTCAGAGAAGCACAAAAGAAAGCCACTAAAGAGGTGTATTGTTCCAATGCTGGTGGTGTGTCGGTGAGCACTAAGTGTCTGTGAGGATGGTACTTGCTATTTCTGACTTCCTAGGAGATAATGCTACATCTGAAATTACAGTGACATGAAGTTGTTCATAAATTCAATGTTTGAGAGACCAATCTGTTGCTAGAGTAGTGGAGACATGCATCCGGCAACAGCACATAGAACAAAGCCCGAGCGTGTTCCTCTGTAGCACAACTGCCACATTTTCCCAAATTTCAGACACTTGGTCCATTTGCCACCTTCTGGAGCTGAATCAATGACCCCCTTTTCTCTCTGAATACAGGAACATGGGACACTGGGATTTGAATGTACCCTGGAAGAGGTTGACCTCGAAGACATCACTAAGGATCAAAACAACACGCTAAAAGCTTGCACATCCGAGGATCCAAGGGTAAAACCAAACCATCAGGATTCAGCACCCCAGTGTCATGGAACAGCCACAGAACTCACATTTCCACATCTTAATGCACTTATTTCTTCCTTCATTTGCAGACTGGAAACTGTCCAGTGCTGGAAAGTTCTACTTTTGATAAGGTAAATTGGAGGTTTCTCAAAAGAACCACTTATTTTGCTTGGTTTGCATTTAAAGCTTTTAGCAACAAATTCCAGCATTTCTTAACAATTCTGACTTTTGCAGCGTAAATGCCTGCAGGGGATCTATGAAGATCTGAAAGCCTACAGGGCAGAGCTCAGTGATCAGAAGGTGCTGACGTCCATTGATGAGATGATGAAAGTAAGTGTTTCTGTCTCGTTCCTTTCTATTATTCCTGCCTTAAACCAGAGTTTTAACCCAGAGTGTTCTGCTCTGCGGTTAGTTGTAGAGTGAACGATCATTTCTGATCATTTAGAAAATGGTTAGTGTTTTTTCTGGAAGGTAGAGCAGGAAAATATTAAGAGCCTGTTGATTTGCTAGTTTAATAAAAGCTGATAGAAGGGGAAAAAAAAATCATTGCCTGTGTGTCTCCAAAGAGCCTGGAGAGCCTTGCCACCTCAGAGCACTTGTTATGGCAGGGTGGGAAAAGCCTTTGTGCCTCGACGACAGACACCTTGGTCTGGGGGGACACAGATTTAATCCCTGTCCCCCCTCCTAACGCCGCTGTGCCCCGCAGGCCCTGCAGCCAGGCAGCCCGGGCACGCTGCAGCCTCCGCCCGGCGCGGCGCTGACCTCCTTCAAGGACCGCATGAGGCTCTGCGGCGTCCTGCACGCCTTCCGCATCCGTGCCGTCACCATCGACAGGATGATGAACTACCTGAGCGCCCTGTGAGCCCCCCGGGAAGAGCCCGAAGCTGCCTTGGAGAGTTGCAGGAGGAAAACACGGCGGGGTGGGTGTCCTGCGATGTGGCTGGGGGCGTTGTAGGAAGCGAGCACATCCCATTTTACAGAGTCTCTTATAAGGCGTGTTTTAGTGAGCTGTTGCCAGTGCCTTTTAAGCTATCTTGTTAAATTTCTACACTTCTAGACAATAAGCTATAACATACGATAATGTTCTCAGACCACCGAACACTCAGCTGTAACCTGTCTTACATGTTTTATTTATTCAAGTTTCAGAAACTGAAATGTATTTATAATATTTCTGATTTATTTATTATGAAGTTCCTTATTTATTCTATTTATTGCCTAATAAAATTACAGTTTGCATAAAAAAGCACGGTGACCTTTCCTTCCTTGAGTTATGACACCAATCGGGAAGACAGAATCATGTTGATCAGATCTAAGACCCCCACCTAAGCAGTGTACCATGGTACCATCCAGCCCTGGGGGCAAATTCAAGAATCCAATTTCCCTCTTGTTCCTTCCACCAGCCGTGTTTCCTGTGGATTGTCTCTGGGACTGAGCCATTCTTGTTCACAGCCATTTCCAGCCCCTTGCACGGTTTCCTGGGTGAAAGCCTGGCCCCAGGGAAAACAATAGCTGCGCTGTTTAATTCAACGGAGCGAGAATTTGGGGCAGAGCTCTTAAGGGCAGAAAGGATGACTGGGTGATTATTGTCCAAATTCTTCCCTCCGGTGCTGAAGCTGGCCTAAAAAGATGGGGGTGGGAGGAGGACTGCTCTTCTCAGCTTGTCTGAGCCGATCCCAGCACTGTCACTGCTGCCCTTTGTACCACCAGCATCACCGTCACCCGTGTACCACAGCAGCCCTCGCAATGCCATCCTATAACCTCCCCCAGTTTGCTACCATCCCATAACCTCCCCCAGTTTGCTACCATCCTATAACCTCCCCCAGTTTGCTAACCGAAGTAGAGCCGTGGTCCTTACCCCTACAGAGGGCCTGTAACACAGACGTGAGGCAAGAGCAACCTCACGCCTCTGAGGGGCTTGGTGGTTGTATTGCTTCCACTCCTCCTTCCTGCAGGAACGGCAGGCACACAGACAAAGCCACAGCTGAAGAGCACAGAAATACAATACATGTGTTTTCAAAAACTTCTTGATTTTGATTTAAAGAACTGCAGTGTTGAAGTATTGTATCTTTGGACCACCTGCTGCACTGCCCCCCTCCCTACAAGCAGGCATCCAACTTCCAGCTGTGTTCCACCCATTTCTGCCTTTGGCCAGGGAGTCCTCTCAGAGCATTGTTTGTATCAGGTAACTTAAAGTTCCCGGGTGCTGTGTAATGCACACGTTGTGAGAACAAAATCTTTCAGCTAGGAAGCAAAATCAGCTAGCTTTAAAATAAGAGCCCCTTTGGAACTTTTCTTTCCTTGAGACACATCAATATTACGAGCTGAAGTCGGCTTTGTAGACAACAGAGCTTCTTGCTGAAGAAAAGTCACAACAACTTACCTTTTTCTTTCTCATGCCCCTATCTCGTCTCCTGGGGCACACAGAAGCAGCCTTCCCCTTCCTCCTGCTCCATTACAGGCAAAGTCTTGCTCCGTTCTTGCAAACCCAAATCAAACGTTCTTGATTTTGCATGTTCAGAAAGACCCATTTTTGAGAATTTAGCTAATTTGCAACAAATCACCACCAAGTACATGCAAATGGCTATGATCTCAATGCAGCCTGCCTGAGAGATCACCAGTATGAGGGGCCTGTACGTTCACACAAAATTTACAGTATGGGTAGTGAGCTTACAAAGGGAAGGTATAATATTCTCCAACAAAAGCATTTTGTGCAGTAATTTAGCATCTGCACTCAATAGAACCATTAGCTAGCAGTAAAACTGGTATTGACATTTTGGGAAATTATCCCCTCAATGCTTCCTTTTATGGGATAAATTGCTTTATTCATTAGTAGAGAAAAAAACAGATAATGACATCGGCATTTTTATTATTAGTTGATAAGCATTGCACATGTGGAACATCGTGTGTTTAAACACTACATAGCAAAAAAATAAAACCCTCTTGTCATTTTGAAACTAAACCTGAGGCTTAAATTGAAAACCCAGAGAGGGACACCAGGTCAAACACACTCCCATTCCCTCTTCCAAGCTCATCACTGCTCCACTTACCGACAAGGGGTCTCCCATCACAAAACCAAAAAGAAATAAGTGGTTTTTGCTGCTAGAGAAGTGAAAACGGGCAGCTATGATGTGAGGAACTGCCAGCAGGAGCCTGCCCTCGGAGGGACAGGGCTGGGGACACCAGCCCCATCCCAGCTGCCTGGGGATGGAAGGTGAGAAGTGTCCACCGAGGCACCAAGTGTCCCCCAGCAGCAATTCCTGTTTGCTTGGCGCAGAAAGAGCCAAGGGCAACTCTGCATCCACATGGGGAGGCGTACAACACACCTGGCCTGGTTTTCACTAAACATCAGAAGAGCCCACCAGGCTTGGGGCACTGCCACAGCCTCTCCCTCCCATGGAAACCCCTCGGGACTCTCCGTAGAGAAACCCCTCCTTGAGAGGGATGGAGAGAGAACACTAGTGCTGTGTGACGGCTCACGAGGGCTGGCAGATGTGAGGGACGTGCAACCCTTCCTCCAACACTGACTGCTGCCTCAAACCCCACTGCTCACCCGAAGGACGGGAACAGGCCCTGACCTGACAGCATTGCAGCACTAAGGGTGGAGGAGATGGCCCAGGATAGGCAACCAGCAGGTAACCTCTAAAAGAGTTGTATTCCATCAAACAGTTAAAATAAAAAATGAAACACAAGCAGTGTGAATGTTTCCTTTTTAATCCTGATTTTTAAAAGTATGCTTTTTCTTTCATAAACATACACAGGGGAAGATGATCCATAGAATTGCATGTCTTTAAAAATAAGACAATCAGGTAGCTGCTCTCTGCTGCAAACGACATTATTTTCAGATCTCTTACTACCGTACTACTTACAATACTACAGGTATTGCCCGCAGAGTAACACTCTTCTTGGAAAATTTGAGTTTTCCAAGTTGAGTTTTCTAAAACTCAAAATATGAGGTGGTTTTTTTTTTTGATTCTTTTTTTCTATTTCAGTTTAAGCACCTCATTCTATTCAAGTTAAAATCGCTCATGTAAAAAAAAAAGTATAAAAAGTTCACAATACAAAAAAATTATACAAAAAATATAAAAATCGAGACAGACTATACAAGACAACAGTGAACAAGAAAATCCCACAGAAAATTCAAAAGCTGCCTGTGGTTAGTAGTGGTGCTACTCTGAAGTTGGTCTTCAGGTTTTTTTTGGAAAACAGAACTGCAGCCCAACAAAGGCTGAGCATGCACGAATATATACAGTGGCTACATATATACAGCAATTATGCAAACAACTTTATCTGCAAATTTAAGAGTATTCTTCCCTGATCGTAGGCATCTGTATGAAATGTAACTTACCTCATGATTTTGACAGTTCCATTATTTTTTAGGGGGATGAAAGTTGCTGCACAACTTTTCTCCCTGTATTTCCCTGATGCAAATAAAATGTTTCAAGATAATAGTCACACAGCCAATAAAGGTAAACCAATTTCTTCTAGTGTTCATTGTCTTTTAGGACTGGCTCAAACAAGACAAATGTGGCCAATTTGGGGCACGTGAAGCCTGGCACTTCCATCCTGACTCGAAGGCTGCGATGACCGGCATCCAAGCGCATGAGTAATTACTCCTGAAAAAGCCACATTCCTGAAAACACTTCTTGCACTTACATCAGTGCAAAATTTCATTCACATTTCTTTCATAGACTCTGTCTAAACTTTCCACTGACTGATTATGACTTGCATCTTCATTACTGAATCACAATGAAATGCCAGGGAAACAGCTTGAGAAGTTTAACCATTTGGATGGGGAAGTTCCCGAGCTTTTTATCAGCTTCTTCTTGAAGTCATCACTGAGCCAAAAAGCCTGGGGAAATGAACACACACAAGCACGTTAGCATTTTAATAACTTCTAGAGATCAAATAGTATATATATTGAATAATATGTGTATAAAAAGTAAGAACAAAGTTTTGCCTGTTCCAAAACCATTATTTTTGGACTTCTTTGGGCTTCCTGATGCAAACCAACAACTTGCTTGGGTATATAATGCCAATTAGTCTGGTCACAGTCAAGTATTCTGAACAGTCGATACAAAAAGGCTACTCGTTTTATATCAGTTTCTGAAGGGAAATATACAAATGCCACAAGAAAGTAAATCATCATTAATGTTAGAAGGGAGACATTTTTGACCCACACATTAAAATGTGTACTAGGTATTTAGTACTCTGACGTGAACTCTTAATATACATCTGAGACAGAGTGATGTAATTAAACAAACACGTGAAGTGGATACCTTCCAGCAGTTGTACTATATCATATGATACTTTGTCACTGAGTCTGTTGTACAGACTTTGTGCGGTTCCGTTGCTTTGCTCCCTTTCTCTCCACTTGCTTAACAGCAGAAATTTTTGCATATTGACTTCCTGTTCCTTCGCCTGAATCTGCTGAATGTCTTTCATTTCCATCTGAAGGCATTCAATGGCGACTTCCTTCCACTCTGCACCAAACAACTTTGCGATCGCCATCAGCTGTTGATCGGTTAGTAAATTCATTGCTTTAATTCCATCTGTAAACACACAGAACAAAAATCAGATCTATTATTGCTCTTCTGGTTAGCCTTCTAACTAAATGACACTAGTGGCTCTGTGCAGGGCCAGGGGACATATAGTGAAGGGGACCTTATTAGTCACGCAGACAAAACTGCATTATAGAATCACCTAGAATCACTTAGGTTGGGAAAAAAAAATCCAACCCTCTAAGATCATCAAGTCAAGCACTGTGGAAAATTACCTGAAGAATTAAGCCTGGCTCATAAAGATGCTACGTTCTGATTTCGTGCTGTATGCTCTAAAGGCTTTTTTTTTCCCCTCCATTTATAAGCAGTTATTCCTCTAGTAGAAAAACTGTATGAACACAAACCTCCTTCGGTATGTTACGCCACCAAGCACCCAGAGATTTTGTGATGTGTAACGTCAAGGCTTAGCGTTAACATGCTAAGCATTCGCCATTACCTGACTAGTTCAGATGACTGCTTTTCCTCAAAACCTAACAGTGCTCCAGGAGTCGGAGGTTTGCTTTCCTTTTAATTACAGTAGCTAAGAAGTCTCAGCCTACATGGTTATATGGACTAAGCCGTTTTCCTTTCCGGTATCACCATTTACATGTAAAAATGAAGTTGTGAACGATGAAAGCTCTCCCTCTGGTGGCTACATGCACTCATAAATAAATACCTACATGATTATTTTTGCTGACACGTGAAGCCTGATGCCAGCTATATTATTTGATTCAGAAAACGATCGTGATTTTTTTTTTCTGTATTTCTTTTTTCGAAATAACTATTAGTAAATTAGTAGTTTCTCACTGGGAGCTCCCAGACACCAAACATTTCTGAACATCAAGACATTATATGTCAACAGTAAATGGGAGCTGATTTTTTTCAGCCTGTTATGTCTAAGGACACACTCTGAGTACAAAATCTAAGACATGCAGTGGAAACTCCTTTTAAAGGCATCCCTTATTTCCCAGTCTAAGAAGACAATACCATTTTAGCTGCCCCTTATAAGTCAAGTTTCCTAGCCGTTTCTCCACATTCACCTGTTGAATGAATGGCAGCGTACAGAGGTATACAAGTGAGGCACACACAAAGTCTGTAGCTACAAAAGCAGCAATTTCTCCTCCTATATTTCATGGTCAAGTTTGTGGAATTGTATAAAAAAACTCAGCTTCACTTCAGATCATGGGATTAAAAATAAAAACAACAACAACAACAACAAGTAAAACACACAAAAACCACAACCCAAACTCAGTATTTTAAATGACACAGAAATGCTTGCCTGTAGTACTGTTAGACCTTTGCTTTTTGCCACAGTGTGTCTCTTCTTCAGAAAAGCTGTTGGTTGATTTCCGTCTTTTGACACCTAAGGAGCAAAGAAGAATCAATGGTATTTCATTCATTTCACACGCACATCACTTGAGCAACAACAGCAACACAGGCACACAGAAAACTAGCGACTCAAAATTATCTTCAAATGGACTTACTGACTGCATTTCGTTTTAGCTCGTTTTTGTTCTGATCATAATGTATCCAGTCACCTGGAAAACAGTTTTCAAAGAAAACAATAGGTCAGGTAGGAATTTCTACTGCTGTGCCCTATGTCCAACCATTGCCATGCATGAAAACAAACTATTGAGTGGATTCGTGTTGCTGAGCTAAGATTTAAAAGAATGAGATGATTTCTCCCATTTTACCACGTCACTTACATAATGTATATTGCTCCTGGTACATAGCAGAGCACCCTCCTGTCCCACCCCACAACACTGACACCTTTGCCTGCAGGCTGAAGGCACCTGCTCCAGCACAGGCTTCAAAGACACTACTTTGTCCGTCGCCTTGACATCTGTGCTGCACAGGGGCTTGTGCAGGTTACTCCAAAATTCGGTATGCAACCTCTTGGATCTCTTCTCTTCTTATCACTTCCAGTTCCAAACCTTGCAATTTTAAATAACTTCAATTACTGCTGTTAAAGAATTTAATCTACAGGCTGAATTGCATCCCAAACCATGCTTCTTTTCAGTAGGAACAAACTGCTACTCAAAACACAAAGCACTTACTTTCTCTTAGTTTTGCTTTCCATACAACTGCTTCAGACTCCAGTTCAATCAAAGACAAGGTGAAGTCTTCATGTTTCTCCAAATAGACTTCAATGTAACTTTTTAGTTTCAAAAGAGATCCATCAACAAATTCAATTTCCTGTAAAATGTTATGTTTAAAATAAACATTTATCCAAACATAAATTAATCAGGAGGTATTTGGCCGGTGGTGCTGATCTGATCCAAACTCTAGTCTCCCCAGAATTTTGCCATCAACTTTAGCAATGTAAGGATTTTATCCCAAAGTTTTAGGTCTTTAAGAGGCAAATGCTTTCTGTAGCAATTGCAAATGGATGTGTGAACTGCCCTTAAAGCCAGAGCAAGCCCCGCACTCAGCAGGAGTGGGAAGGAAAAGCTATTTTCTATCATGTTTCAAATCAAGCTGTGATGCACAACATGGCAGTTACATGAGGAACTTACTTCCGGAGTTACTTCAGCTTCTGGTTCGCAGAGCAATCTGTATCTCTTTCCTTTCTGGAGTAATTTTTGGCACACAGGGGGTTTGTCAATTTTAATGAACTTCTTTTTGGAATGTTTTACTGCTTTTGCTATATCCTGAAATTTTAAGAAGACAGTCCGTCACACCCCGCAGTGAAAGGAGTCACATTTACAATCCACACTACTTGGGGCTCTGTGTTTTTTTGCCACCACAGCTCTAACAAAACGGCCACAGCCTGTGCCACACAGCAAACCTCACCAGATGCTGCGTACTAAACACAACACTTGTGGGGGAGGACGTCTCCATTCCTCAAAATAAATAAATAAAAATGAAAAATGAATTATGCTACATCAGCAAAATTCAAAGGGCTTTGCAAGCCAGAAGAAAGCAAGCATTGTTAGCTGCTACCCCCTTCTCCTGCTGGCCTACGGGGGGATTGGTGAGAGGTGACAAGTGGTGCAGATCTGAGCCCTGCTAATTTGGTGGCAAACACATTTCTGATGTGTTGTCATTTTTTCTACTTTTCACAGCAGCACGTGAACAAGGTGGGCCAGTACAACTGCTTACGTATCAAACCCTAACGTGCCAGGGCCTTTTTCCATGTGGAAATGCCACCAGAGCTTCGCATGCACAGACTGCAGGGAGAGAAGGGCACCTCTTTACTGATGTACTGAGCAAAACACCCGACATGGCCAACCCCACCTTGATAAAGGATTCGTTGTTCGTGGCCACGTAGACCCGGAACAATAAGGAGGGGTCGCTGTCGACGGCCTTGTACAGGACGACGGCGCCGTGGTAGAGCAGGGGCTCCTCGCTGCGGATGAGCGGCCCCACGGGCGACAGCGAGCTGACCAGCCACCGCACGTGCGAGGCCGAGTAGTCCATGGACGGCTCGATGGCTGCGCCCGCGCCCTTGATGTGCAGCACCTTGAAGGCCGGATGGGAGTCGCCATCTGTGGGGACACGTGGCGTTGGTGTCGGCACCCACGGCCCGGCCTGCCCCTACCACCCGCACCGGAGGCCAGTACTCACCGCCGAGGCAGAGGGAGTGGGGGAAGGCGATGGAGGTGAGAGCGGAGGCCGCCTTGCAATGCACGTCGAAGAGTGGGCCGCCCACCACCCACGGCGGCTTCACCAGCCCAGCGTATTTGCTCCAGGACAGCAGGGAGTAGCTGATGGTGACCGCCTCGGTCACCTCAAAAATCAGGCCCGTGACGCTGCACTGGTACGTGCCGTCCGCGTCCAGCTTCAGCCTGCCGGGACAGACCCAGCGGGTTAGCCTGGTGCCTGCCGCAGAGCAGGTGCTAATAATTCATTATTTATTTAATAATAATAATCTGTATTGTAATAATTCACAATTATTAATTAACATTAATTATTGCAATGAAATAAAACACACAAGATGCCACCCTGAGGGCTGTCCTGGACAAGGATCTACCGTCAGCACTGGCAGCTGGTGCAAGGTGTTTGTTTTCAAGGACTTGGGGGCATCTTTCGTTATAGCTACAAATGTATTGGTGTAGGAAATCTTTTCCCCTCTTAATCTGAAGAAGTATCTTGATGGGAACAACATAAATGTATACCCATTATATTAAAAAAACACATACAAATATTGTCCTCCAGCAAGTCTCCTAGGGGTCACCTGCTCCCTCTGGGCCTATATAAATAGATAAAATAAAAATACATATTTTAAAAGCTCGAGAGGAAATCTGAAAATCGTAATTCTATCTCATGAAAAATATATGGCTTTCTTTTTCTAAACATACATTTTCATTTCTGCAGTGCTCACAGTGGGGCAGACAGTTCACTCCTAGGGAGAAAACAGGAAAATCAGCTCATTAAAATCAAAGCAAATAAAAATAAAAAGGGGGGGGGGGGG
>CM021705.1:23596173-23729577 GCA_011074415.1 Stictonetta naevosa | reverse complement strand
CCCCCCCCCCCCGTGCCCCCACACCCTGCCAGCCTGGCTGCTGGGTGCGGCCGTGCACGCCGCCAGTATTGTTACCCAAAGGGTCTAAATAGCTCTGGAAAATCCAAAATGCTCGTGCAGACATTTCAGGAACAAAGTACAAGGGCCTGGGCTGCAAAGAGCGTTCATAAAAGTGCGGTGGAAACCCGACGAAATGAAAAGCCGCTTCACGTGAAGTGCTGGAAACACAGGGGTCAGTTTGGGAAAAGGAAAAGGATGGCTGTGTTGCCATAGGAAATCCCCTGGCAATCAGCTCCGGGAAGTCGAGCCTGTAACAGAGTAAAAGAGGCAGAAAAAGTTCAGTTCCTGAGCGCAGGAACAATGACACGGGTGTGTAAGTGACACTAAGTGCTCACAAAATAGGATACAATGAAGAGTAAATAAGAAAGAAAAGCAAGACAGAACAGGAGAAATGAGAAGCTAAAGACAACCATATAATGCACCGCGTTTGGGCTTGTGGCTTTGCCTTTCCCAGAAGGGCTGTAGGCCAGATATAATCAGCCGTTGAAGAAGAGCAGAGTGTTTGTTTTACAGCGAAATTGCAGGATACTGCTGGCACGTCCTGCTGTCAGACACTCGCGGCGGGGCAGCTGGAGGTGCACGGGGCATCGGTGGTGTGGGGCTGGCGTGCTCCTGGGCCAGTCATCAGGTAACCCAACCAGCGCTGCCGGCGGGCTGCAAAGTGCTGCAAAGTTGGACAGGGGCAAAAGCAGAGCCAATGTTCCTGGCATCATCCCTGGCTGCCGAGCAGCTTGCTGAGGGCAGCTGCCTGGAGCCATTATTTTCCTGACTTTTTCCAGGCGCCCTCACACAGAGGTGAAGAAATATATCCATGCAATAAACACCCTGATAACTACGCCAACACAAAGTATTCTTAAATTATCCCAGGGCAGGCCCAGCCCAGCACACATTGTTTGTAGAGTCGCAGAGCAGCTAGATCGCCTTTCAAAGTGCCAGCGCCCGGTCCAGAACACTCACATTAAGGCTTTTCCACAGAGGGCCTCATTCCCCAGCACTGGATACTATTCCAGCGTTGCATCAGCAACCCTTCACCAGTTTAAACTGGAGCCACGCAGCGGTGGAGCAAGGCCTGCAGTCAGTTTCAGAGGCAGAAGTCATCTTTCTTTCCAGGACAGCGGGCAATTAGCGGTGATTTATGGGCAGCCGTAACGGCACTTGCTCGCTCTTTCCAAGCAGCTGGGGCTGGGAACACGTGCCCGGCCGGCCCGCACTGCTTGCAGGATGATTTTCATCCTGGGAGAGGCCTGGAGTACCCGAACCTGGGAGCTGCCATGGGCCAGCGCCCCAAGCTGCTACCTGACCTTGGGCACCTTGCGGCAGGGATCTCCTCGCCAGGAATAAATATAAAATAAATAAATACATACTGTCATATATGCTGCTATATATTTTATTATGGTCAGTCTACACATTTTCCTTCTGAGCAGTATTTGAGCAACTAATATATTTGCTAAAATACTATTTAAAAAAAAAAAAAAAGAGGGAAACACGAAGGAATAGCTGCAAACGCTCCTGACTAGTGAACTTCATGGTCCCAGAGATGTTCCTGCCCGGGCCAGCCCCAGAACACCAAGTCCCAGCACTGGAGGATTTTCAGAGCTCCAATTCATTGCCTACCTCCTCAGCGGGCTCATATTTTTTTAAAAGCTAAGTCAGCATTTGATTCTGCTGCTGCTTTCGGCATGCTGCGCACCAGTACAAGGGTGCGTGTGTTCCAGAGATGTATGGGGACCGTTAAAATGTATGCAAAGTGGGAGAATTTGCCTGAATGTACTCAGAGAATAGCGGCTCACATATTCATACAGACGGCTGTGAAAGCGTCCTGTGCCAAGCTCGAGATGTGGGCTTTATTGTTCGCCCAGGACAGTACGCTGTACTGTGCTGCTGAGCGCCTTCTGTCAGAAAATCACGGTCGTTTCATCCAAACGACAAGAGGGGCATGCAACTTGTATGGGAGCCCTTCGCTGCTGGCTTCAGCCTGGAACGGGCTGCCTTCAGCTCGGGAGGCAGCGGCCAGGAGGCCTGCTGGAGCCTGGTGCTTCTAGATACAGGTATAGGGATGGGTATAGGGGTAGGAATAGATATAGGTATAGGTATACAGGTATAGGAATAGGTACAGATATATAGGTATAGAGGAATAGGTATAGAGGAATAGGAATAGGAATAAGAATAAGAATAAGAAGCCTGACAGCAGGCATTACCACTCACCTCTCTGCTCTGCAGCCCGTGCAAGGTCCCGAAGCCCCCCCACGAGCCCCCCCGGCCGCCCGGTACCGCGGCAGCGCCGTGGCAGGGGGCACAGCCCCGGCCCCCCCCCCGGCCCTCGGCTCCGAACCGCCCGCGGGCACGGCTGCAGCCGGCAGGGGGCGACGGCTCCCCGCCCGCAGCACGGCTCGGCACGGCTGGGGCCGGCACGGCACGGCTCGGCACGGCACGGCTCGGCACGGCTCGGCACGGCTGGGGCCGGCACGGCACGGCTCGGCACGGCTCGGCACGGCACGGCTCGGCACGGCTGGGGCCGGCACGGCACGGCACGGTTCAGCACGGCTCGGCACGGCTCGGCACAGCTCAGCACGGCTTGGCATGGCACGGCTCGGCACGGTTTGCACGGCTCGGCACGGCACGGTTTGGCATGACTCCGCACAGCACGGCTCGGCACAGCTCAGAACGGCACGGCTCAGCATGGCACAGTTTGGCATGGTTCAGCACGGCACAGCGCAGTTTGGAATGGCTCCGCGTGGCAGTTTGGCACAGCTCAGCATGGAACGGCTTGGCACAGTTTGGCATGGTTCATCGCGGCACGGCGTGGCTCTGCATGGCTCCACCGGCACGGCACAGCTTGGCACGGCTCGACACAGCATGGCATGGCACCTTTGGCAGCGGCGATCCGCAGGTTGTGCCCAGCCGTCAGCAGACACGGGCCTTCTGGTTCCGTATTTTTTCTGTGGTTTCAGGCCCGACCCCAGGCAGCGCCGAGCCCAAACCTCCCTGGTGGGCAGGTGGCCCCCCATGCGCACCGCAGGCACTGCCCTCTGTACGCCCTGGCATTTGATAGATCAGTCCCACCCTCTATTTTTGGGACAACCGGACCTTTGGGAAGAGTGCTGTTTATTTATTAATTTAATAGTAACACTAATTTATATTTCAATGAAGCACCGAGGTGCTGCAGGCTCGGCTCCTCGGAGGAGCAGGTGCTGCCAGGTGGAAATAACGGCAGCGAGCTGAGACCTTTCTGCTGCTTTTGGTGCTTTTTTTATTTATTTTCCTGTAAAAAAAGACAGGGACTGGCTGCTCCTGGCTGCTGTGGGCAGGGAGCGGGAGAGCCAGGAGGGGACGGAGGGCACGGCGAGGGGAAAGGGGGCCGGGAAGGGAGCGGGGGGCGGCAGGAAGGACGGACAGGGCCCGGCCGCGGCCCGTGGCAAACAGGAAGCCGGGCCGCAAGCCAGGCCGCCTGCACACGAGGGGGAAATGAAAATGAAAAGAGGAAAAAACGGAGCTCTAGCCTCAGACACATCGGTTCGATAGAACGTGTAGAAAGGGGCAGCGCTGGGTTTGGGGCAGCCATGGTCAGGGAGCCAGCCTTTCCCCTCCAAATGTCATCCAGAGACCCCCAGGAGAGGTGACAGTGGGATGAGCAAGGCCACAGCAAATACCCGTGGATTTTAGCTGAAAAAAAATAGCACTCATCATGACACGTTCGTCTGCCCGCCGTTTATTTCTTATTCCCAGGTTGCGTACAGCCATTTGGACAATCTACAGGCACTAGCTGTTATGACTTTCCACCCTCTGCCATGAAGACAGGCTTTTGTCTGGCAGGCTGCAGCCGAGAGCATCACACATACATCACACACACACCACCGGCCGTGACGGTGTGTGCCTGCTTGGAATAGAAATCACCACCAGCCGTCAGCTTCTGTGAGTGAAGAGGCCAGAATTACGTTACTCCAGTTCCCGGTACACAGAATGGGATCTTACGAAGTTAGCAGCGTACCGGTCAGGTGGCAAACCGGTAGGAGAGACGTTGAATAATGGCTTTAAAAAGGGAATGTAAAAAGCAATGTAAGTAATTCAGCCAGGGGCCAAGGAAGGGATGCATCCATCCTCCCAGGACCCGCACACCCAGCCCCAGGAGGGGACACCTGCTCCATGGCCCTGTGCAGATCCAGCGGCTTTGCAGAGCACCAGGCCCCTGCTTTCAGCTCCTCCATGCATGTGGTGCATCACTGCAGCTGCAAACATCTGATTTCTACGCCCCAGGCCATGCTCCTGCCCTTATAGACCCTGTGCCCGTGCATGGTGCCAGGTGAGAACAGGACCGAGCTTCATGGCAGAACCCTTTACACAGACAGCATCCTGCAGTTTTCCTCTCTCGGCACTGGAACTGTGATGCATTTCGCTTATTTTTGTCCTGACTTCCAGGACATAAATGTCAGCTGCCCCAGATGTGACTGAATTAATACATCCAGCGTGTGCAGAAGCCCAGGGCCGGTTCAGAGGTGGAGGGAAGATGGCAAATCAACAATTTCAGCTTCACGGGACCCACGCGCCTCATTTCCCAACCCTGAACGTTTGCCCTTTCACATCAGGGCCCCAGCACGCTGCCAAAAACAGCCCTGCTGGAGCCCTGCTGGGTGGTCACCAGCGGGAGCCCACGAGGACGGAGGGGCCGGCGGCCACGCTGGGGCCTTTCCTGTTTTTGCGAGCTGATCGCATCCCCGCTGCACCGCCTCCGTGCCGGCACGGTTAGTTACGGCGAATAAACGCCGTGGTAAAAATAGCAGGGGTCAAACCACCTCCGCCCTGCCGTCCTCCCCTGCGGAGGCCGAGCCTCCGTGCTGCCCCCGTCGCCGCAGCCTCCCCGGCCTCGCTGCTGAGCTTTCCGTGGTTTTCATCCAGCAGCATCACGCAGGGATGCTTTCCGTGGGAGCGAGGTGGGATGCACGCCAGCCCGTGCCGGGGCTGAGCACATCCCTCACCTCCCACTGAAACCATTGGCATTTTTTCTCCTTTTTCTTGTTTTAAACATCCTATTGACCTGCTATTCAGGTGGTGCCCTGCCCTGACCGGCCTCATTTCGGGTAGACGTTGGATTTATCCCCAGCAAAAACCCCTCTGGCTGCCGCATCCCAAAGGGGCTCCGGGGATGGAGTGGTGTTGGCAGCTCTGGGGTGGGAAATGCTCTGCGTAATGAAAGCATCTTAATGCAGAAGGGAAGGGCAAGAAGGGAAAAGGAGAGGTTTTCCAGCTTGCCTGGGGCATTGCCCAGTTCCTGGTAACCCTCTCCTTGGCAGGGATAAAAACTGGGGGGGGGCACCTGAAACCCCTGCATGGGGATGCAGCAGAGTGGCCGGGATGCGGCAGGGGATGTGGAGCCGGAGGAGGGCAGGACCGTCCCTGTGCCCCCGGGCTCGTGGCACCCCAGCTAACCCCCGGTTGCGAGCAGACAGACATTATTTCACCTCCCGATGCTCGGGGTGACCTCGGGATGCGCGAACGCAGCCAGCGAGGGCCCGGCCAGATGGGAACGGCTCCTTCGTGTGCCTTCTGACTCATGCGATTCGTGTGGGTGGCAGAGAAACCGCTCCGAGAGCAAAAGGAATGGGAAAGAATCCGCTGCTATATTTAACCACAAATAATAGGAAGAGGCTGAGCTTTTGGGCTAAGTTGTAAATAACAGTGAGATGAAATCATCTCAGAAATTCATGACTGTATCTCTGCTGCCCCTTGAGAACCGGCGTGACTAATGAGGACTGTGGCTTGGAAAAATGTTGCCCCCTGTTTAAAAAAAAAAAAAAAAGAAAAAGATATTTCATTATTCCAGACCACGGCAGCGATCCTTCCAACTGTGACAAATTGTTCTTTATTGCCTTTCAGTTGTTACCGCGTTTTAATATATTTCAGCGTTGGTGTGTTGAAGTGGAACACTGCGGCCGGCAGCGCGCTGCCGATGGGCTGCCAGCAGGGGCCTCGAAACGAAACCTCTGCTCCTGGCCGGTGCTGAGCCCAGGCCGTAACCCTGCATCATCTGCAGAAATTAATACCTTTGGCTCAGAAGGAAAACAGCCGCGGGAGCAAACCGTGCCTGTTACACGAGCGACTTTGTTGTGTGAGCGTTGTGCGAGGAGACGCTCGCTGGTTGCAACGCTGGAAGCCTCGGCCAAAGCCAGTGAATGAACGGGAGCCTTCCCACAGATCGAAGGGTTCGAGTCCCAAATTGCAATGAGGTATTGCAGGGGGAGAACTGGCATGATCCGACTTTGCAGATGCTTATTTTGAATAGAAGGAATAAAAAGGAGTAAGTTAACTGCGACATGGAAACTGGGTTGCCTGACAGCACACTTGATATCGATACAAGTTTGCTGCGATATTTCCACGTTTTATTTATTTGAAGAAAACACATTTTGCTTCTGGAGAACATCCAGAATTGTTAAGCAGAAGAAATGACCTAGTCTGGGAAGGAATCGCAGTCATGCATGAGTGTTTGAGCCTCTCTCTCTCACTTTCCCTTTTTTTAATAGTCTAAAAGAAAATATTTGCTGGCAGTAGAGATTTCTGGGCTGTGAGGTAATGGCTTTTTTTTTTTTCATACATATGCAGAGTCATCTTCTTGTTTCCTAAGCCTTATTGCAGTTACAGATGTGCTCAGAAAATATGAAGTCATAGAGCCCAGCGATGTGCTTTTAATTCAGGCAATTCAGAGCTCGCCCGAACTGAGCTGCACTTGAAAGCAAGCTGTGGCTGGGCGTTTTTATGAGCTTCTGTTTTTACAGAAATTTTTAAAACTACTTGTTCTTTACTTTGGCAAAACGCTTTGAACGTTGTGAAGCCCGTCAAGGGTTGAGCTCGTTTCTGTTGCAAACCTAGACGGTCATCAAGAGCCGCGGGATTACTTCTGCTCACAGTGCTGCTCGCTGCGCTGAGGCTTCCGGGGTCTTGCCAGAATGAGAAGCCCCTGCTTTGGCGTGCTTTCCCCCATTTAGTTTTCCCATATTTGGAGGAAACATAAAAGGCAGATGTGAAGCATCGTTCTACAAAGAGCAATTTATGTAGCGGGCTCCCGTGAAGACGGGTTTGTTGTTACACATGCCAATGGTCGCTGGGAAAAATAAGCCCACTGTAAAATAATTACTGTGCCCGGTCAGCTCCTTGGCACCACTTGGAAGATCTGGAAGTCAAGTATTTAATGATCTGCTGCTCCAAAGGGATCGATGCATTTCTGCAGGGGTCATTTGCAGGATCGATAATGGTGCATCCCCCAAAAACTAGAGGAAAGCGACTTCGGCGGCTCCTTCCCAGAAACCGCTCGGCAGCCCGGGTGTTTGCTGGAGCCCCGGGCACCTGCAGCTCTGGGGGGGAGGCACGGTGATGTGGCAGCTGGCGATGAGTTTCTCGTGCTCAGCTCGTTGGTCCTTGCAGCCTCTGCCCAGTGCTGTTCTGTAGGGAACCTTTTCCCACCGGCCTCGACCCTGAGCCCTGCAAAACCTGCAGCAGATACGGTTGGTGTGAGGCTACCCAACCGCGAGGGTGACAGCAGGAGTATCGCTTACGGGTATCAGCACTGAAATCACTGCAGGTCGAGTAAACAGGACAAAGGAAGCTGACCCGGCACACGTGACAGCACGTAGGTGGCTTTGCTGCTGCCTATCAGATCTGGCCTGATCGCCTAAAAGGAAGCCAAGCAGAAAAGTGCTGGTCATTTTTTGCCATGTTTCACGTTACTAAGTTTTTCCATGGCTAGAAGAGCTCGCTCTCTAGCCTGAGGAGTTTTGCAGTTGAGCTGATGGGAATCAGCAAAAAACACAGCTGAGGTCTGGGGTTATTGTGGAACACGTGGATGGATACAGGGGTGGAGCGGGCCCCCAGCAGCACGGGCACTCAGGGCTCAGGAACTGCTCATCCCCGTGCCCTTGGGTACCTCTCAGCCCTGCATCCTCGGGTACATCCCCATGCCCTCAGGTACCGTTTGTCCCCACAACCTCAGGGTCATCCCCATGCCCTCAGGTACCACTCGTCCCCATGTCCTGCTCATCCCAGTACCTCGGGTGCCGTCTGTCTCCATGCCCTTGGGCACCTTGGCAGCTCCCATCCCTGCCCCAGCCCTGTATTTAATGCCTTGAGTCAATCCTGGAATATTAATACATAAATAAATAAGTGATTTTTAAAATCATTTTTCCTTCTATGTTTAAATAATACCACCATTTACCAAGAGATCTGTTTTAAAAAGCTGCCAGCTCTTCCATTATTTGCTATTTATAGCTTTGACTATTCTGAAGTGAAATAAGGCGACTGAAAACAATGCGGCTGTAACGAGCCAAATTAGCCTCCCAGCGTACCATGCTGTAATGTCATTGAAATGTGTCCCCTTTTCAAGCAGCAGAACACAGTCGGGTCCTGCTGGGGCTGCCGTGCTCACCTCGCAGCATTTTGCCTCTGCTTCTGCAGCGGTTTGCCTCGCGCCCCTTGCTCAGCCTCAGCTGTGGGACCAGTTCTGCCCGTGGGCTCAGTTCTGGCCTCACCCAGCTGCAAGGAGACACCCGCGTCTTGCCAGAGCGCTGCCTTCTGTTCTCACGTGGTGAAAATTCCCAACTTTTTTCCGAAGAGCTAAATGGTAAAGGAGGTTATCATTTCAGTCGAGTGGCCCAAAACAAACAGCGTGGGGGCTTACGTTACTTTTCAGGCAGATTTGCCAGATATCCCCCCAAAATCACGTAACGGCTGGCACCAGGCCGGTAGGATATGGCTCTCAAATTACTTCACTGCTTGAAGGAGTTCACAGCTTTGAGGCATTTTTGCCATTCCTAGGGCTCACTTTGTCGGTGTAACAGCAACTTTTCGGTTCCTATTTTGCTTCTTTTGGAACCCGAAGTACCAACACGTCATAAGTCTATGGAAGGCTCTTTTCTGTCCCCCTTCTACCATCAGTATTTCCATTCACTGGTAAATAGAAGCTACGTGCTTTCTGCAGAAATAGCAAGACCAAGTCCCGCAGGATTTCAGGACATTTTTTGCTATCTACAAGAGCAAATTTTATCTTTTACCAGAATGCAGGCTGATAGGTTTGGATGACATCCCAGCGCAGCTTAAGGCAGAGCCGGGGAGGCTCCCTGCACAGCTGTGCTAACTGCACATCTCACTGAAGCCCCTCGCCTCTGAAACCCGGGTCAGCTCCTTTCCGGGCAGTTTCTGTTATATTTGGTGAGAGCTGTGCAGCTGCATCTGTACTCTGCTTTGCCAACCAATCCCTTGTCCCGTCAATGGTCCTCATCAGCTCTGCCGGTTTCCAGCAGGGACGAGGATGCTCTCCTTCCAGCTCTCTTGGGTAGGGCCAAGCTCAGCGGGCACAGGGAGCCTGGTCCAGCTTGTGTGGATGAGCATCTGGCTGGATGTGCACAGGTGAGTGACTTCATCTGTCCCTAAGGGAATAACAATACTTCAAAGTGCCCTGCCATTCATTAAGATTTCTTGGTTTGGGGTTTGAAATCCTTTAAAGCTATAATTTGCCAGCCTTTCTGCTGTCCAAGCACATCACATACATTAACTTCTTGGGATCCCCAAACCCATGCTGCAACAGCCAACTGCAGGGCTCCCAGCTGCCGACGGCAAAAGGGAGGCTGGGAGAGGCCTCTTTTGAGATACTGGACTTTTTATCACCACCACCTTGGTTTTCACAGATTTCTTACTTTGCATTACAAACGTAAGCCAGGCTTTATAAATCTAACATTAAACACTTGCCATTAGTGATATTTTGGGCTCAATTCTGCAACTAGTAAGTGCTCTCTGCAAGTCAATAGGAGGTGAAGAAGGTGTTCGCTGTCACATGTACCTGATGTACTTGGGAGCTGCAAAGGAGCTACACCAAAATTGTTGTTTTATTTAGCAACAAGACAAATCAATTAGATCACCTAATAATTCATCTGTTGGCTACATTAAAAAAGCCCACGCTTTATTTGATTATTTTTATTATGAAATTGATGAACTGTGCAAAAAAGTGTCAGAGTCATTTAAAAAACACAAGAAATTCACCCGATACATAGATATTTAACATTTTGATGGTAACATTTGAAGGATTATTCTAAAACATCAGTTCTGAATAACCTGCTCACATCTTTATACTGCAAAGGGCTTCTGTAAAGAACACCTAACATATGCAGTCACTTTCTTATGTAGAAGACAACAAAGTATGTACTGATGAAATAACACACATGTAAAAATAGTATTTTAAAATCAAATGCTTTGGGCAGAGAAAATACGTGTAACGCTCTTGCCTATTTTAAGTGAATATGATATTTTAACCTGTAGGAAGCTCTGAATATCATTGTCAATTAAATGTGCTAGATGCTACAAAACCAACCCATAATGCTGTTCATTACTCCAAACAATAGTCAAAGCAACTTCCATAGTGTATTGAACAGTTTACCCTACCTTGGAAAATACTCTTTATTATGAAATGGTTTGCTAAGAGACAAACCTGAGTTGCTGAAGCAATCTGAAATCATCTATTGAAGAACTTGCTAATAGATATTAGCAGAACTAGGTACTACCACAACTGTACAACTGCAAGTGAAATATTCTTCTGTAACTGATAAATGCAACCTGTTTTTTTTTTTTTAATTCTCAATGCTTACAGCTCATTTCAAGGCAATTTAAACACGTCTTCTCCAAGGCCCCTGCAACCCTGAGGTTGCAGAAATAGACAGATTACAATAACCAGATTACTTAACTGGTTGCTTAAACAGGGAAATCAGAACTAGGGGCAACCAATGTTAAACAATTTAAATGGCAATGAAAATTTAAAAGCCAATAATGGAAAGACAAAAGCTTCCCTTTTTCTCGTATGTACTTATTATGGCTTACAGTGTAACTGTTCACTGGAGAGACTGTAGTAAATAATTCTGCCTGTCACCCAACAATTAACAAGAACGACATCAACTCTAACTCCTGTTCCCTGCAAAACGTTGATTATTTTTAATTATTTGTCAAAATATGCCAGTACAAAATACTCACGAAGCACCTACTACTATTGCCAAAAGGACAGTTACTGCTGCACGGTTACACTAGCTCTCACGGTGGCACTGGCTGCTGCTCGTTCTCTTTCTTTAGCAATTTCCATCTCTATTTTGGCTTTGATTTTATTCCAGTCAACTTCCAGCTGCAAGAACAGAAAAGTGAATACAACGAGGTCGAATAATATCATACAGATAGGTCAGACAGCTGTTCACTGGCAGGAGAATCTGAAGTTATGAAGTGACCTTACTGATCTTTACATAGCTCTTCATGGATGTCAGCTTACACTAATGGAATGTACCAAGGCACAGCTGAGTTCTAGCAAACTGAGCTTTCCACCTTTAAATTAAAAGAAAGCTTGACATATTTTTAAAAATATTTTCATCTTATTGTGTAAAAAATAAGTAAATAATTAATTAAAACAGGAAAATAACTTGCATCAGCTTACATCTAACTTAACTGTAATGAAATTGACTTATCTGTCCTATTACTCAGAATATAGCCCTTTATCAATAATACGTGCAATAGCATCTTTTAACTGCACCTAAAGTCCACCAAGTAAACATATTACACATGGCATATGCCATACATATTGGCATATTACACTAGTTATTTGATCTAACAGAAATCAGACTTCTGCCTGAAATTTGTCTTCTACATCAAGTGTTTTATCTTTTTGTAGGCTTTTCTCCAGCTGCAGAGAATTGTTGGCTTCTGGTTGTATTCTACTTCAGTGGAACTTCAGACAATAGATACAGTACAATATCCATGGTACGGTTGGGTACAATGGTTGGCTTTGTATCCAAAAATACCTGACAAGAAAGCATGGATCATGGTGCTTTTGATGACTACAAAAACATGTCCAAAAACTGGACAAAAAAAGTAATTGCAAAGTTCAGTTTCCCTGCTGGAGAATGAAGACTGTCAAAGATAGAATGGGGAAAAAAAATCTCAACTGCTGCACAGGGAATTTCCAGAGTAGCTGTTATCCTGTTAACTAAGTCATGAAATAAGGAAGATTCTCTGCCGGGGAAGATGTAACTGCAATACCCACATTCTCATGTGAAAAGGTTAATCCCTCAATTCAGGATGCATTTGCTGGGTCCAGGTGCTTTGGATCTGATCACTGAAATCTTTATGGAGCTCCAAGAAAGAATGTGTTTGCTTTAACAGATGTCACGCAGATGCTAAACATACCATGGAAAGGGCCAATTCTACCATCTAGCCCAGAGAGCTACTTGCCAGTGAAGCCAACAAGCCTTGCCAGTGACACCTAGTAACTGCCAAGATATAGATTCTCAGTATACATATTAGGTACATAATACCTTATATATAAAGACGTGAGATATAACAACTAAGCACATTGTTTAGATTCCATATCTGATCACAGATCAGTAGTCTCAGCTGCAGTATAGAAAAGACATAAAGACCTTGGTTCTTAAGCCTGGAGGAGTTTTTGGTGGTGAGAAAAAAAATGCGAGAGATCTTTCTTTTCCCAGGGATGGAATAGCAACACAAAAACTTGATTTTCTCTTTGATGCCCTCATCATTTTCTTCCAAATTTGCTGCTTGAGTTTGACAGGCTGAGTTAGGAATTTACTTACCACAGTAGCCAACCGCAACAAACTGACTTCATTAGGTAGGTCCCCTCCTAGCTTCAGATCCAGCAGACAAGACCTCCAGGACATGGATATGGAATACAGCTCAGGGACTTGTTGACTCCAGGAACTTCCCACACTCTAACACCCAATCTTCAAGACTGAGTGTAAGGTGAAACCCCTACACAGGCTCTGCTCACATCACTCTGCTCACACCCTGTCACTGACAAGATGTTATTGCTTAGGAACCCTTCCAGCTCTCTTGATGATTTAAAGACAAGACAGTATTATCTAAAAAGTGTCTTTCAGAAGCATCAGGGGATTAATATGATTTTTGCTCAGTAATGGATCTAAAGTACATAGAAGACATGCTTTTAGCTCAGCAGCTGAAAATGCTGCACAGTAAGAGTTGTTGGAATCCGTTCTGTTATTTTTCTGCATTTTCTAGGTAAAGTACTGTAGAGCAGTTCATCAGGCAGCTAGACATTGTGCAGATTTTTATTCTTGCTTGTGAAGTGAAACATCCTCAGAAGTGCTAAAAGTTGATGACTTACATTAGAAATCAAGCCTTATTGGAAGTAATGGACACTGCCCAATTAAAGGATCTGAGCTAACAGCTCAGATGCAGTTCTCGATCCATCAGCTACTGTGGCTGAAAGGATCTTTTGAAGTACACGTCTCTTTTCATAGGGGCACCCTCAAACTGCTTAGGAACAGCAAGGGGAAGAGCAGGAGGGACATAAAGGCTGCTCAGTGAAATTGCTGTCTAAGGTACACGTGGTACCTCTCATCAAGGTAACGCACTGAAGATACTCTGGTGGAATCTGAGATACTTTTAGCTTATCAACAGTAAGATCTCTACTTAATCTTTAAGATCTGTGAAATGCTAATACATTGAAATAACCTAATGATTATGGAGAGGCTTTCCAGAGGTTTGAAGAAATATTATATATAGCTATTTATCATATTTGGCAGTTCATAGTCCACTCTTAACATATATATGGTTACCTTCAAAGTTTGTGAGTGTTGCCATCCATAAAAATATGTAAAAATGCTGAAGACATTTAAGAGGTCTGCATTCAACCATACTAAGTTCTAGCTCCCTGTTTATAGAAAACAACTGTGCCTTCATTTGTACAATCTTTGCCAGATACTAAATATGTACATTCCATATCTATGCCTTCAAATAAAACACACGCACAATGAAGACTAGGCAAGTAGCCACACATCAAGCTATGAATTTGCACTCAATCAGATGTAAAATCTTGAGATTTGTGTCCGCATTTGAACCAAAGAAGGAAAAATGCAAAAATAATTACGCCCTCAAAATGGCTACAAGGAACAGGCTGACCTAAAGCTATAGGAATAACCCCAAGGAATACTTACACCTTCTGCATACTGCAAAAATCTTTTGTTTGTTTCTTTTTTACCAAAGTCCTCTAGGAACTTTTGTCGATAAGCCAGGACTGTGTCAACATGTGTCTTGTGCTTTACTGCTAGCTCTAGCGCCCTGGAATAAAACAGAAACGGGCTTGTCAGGCTATATGAATGTTCTGGCACTACTACAATCACCACGGTTTTGCAAAACAATATGCTGAACAGCGTTTGGGCTGCAGGCAAAGATTCTTAATCTGTAGTGCCAAGCGGTTTCACATTAGTATCAATCACAGGTTGGTAGGTTAAAAGTAGCCAGTGAATGTGACTGTCTACTTTATGATGCATGCTATGAAAAATATCCAACTATTTGTTTCTGTTGACAACCTCATCACATCATTGGCGCTTGACAATAAGAATCTTTATTTCAAGGAAAAAGAAGAAGGATGGCTAGAGTTCAGCACTCGATAAAAGGGGCAAAATTAATCATTTTTAATAACTTTATAATAGTCAGGAATGACCATATGCATTTACAGCATAGGGTACACAGCATTTAAGAATATTATATAGGTGGGAAAGATTAGCCATTGGACTAGGATAATTGATTACCCTCGTGTCTGCTTTCATCTGAATTGTATAAGGAATACTTAACACTTGAAAAGTTTACTTTTTACATGATGCATATTAAGCAACATGATCAAAAATACAGATATGAGAGGGAAAAATGTTTTGCCCACAGTGAAATGCACATAATAACAGGGCAATTAGTAGTAAATAGCCTCAGAAGATTCTTTTAGAAAACAGGGGTTCTTGTTTAAAGGAGAAATTCCTACTTTGTTTTCTCATTCCTAATTCATATTTCATCCACCTACACAGTGCTGGGAGTCCGAACAGCCACATACCTATTTTTAGCAACAAGACATTTCAAAACAGCTTTAGTTCTTTGGGGGTCACACACAAGTTGAGGTATTGCTAGGGACTTTTCTGTGTTAACATAAAAAAATAAAATGCTACTTAAACATGCTTCTAAGCATGTTTCAGACTTTTTATCACAGAACAATTTTATCTTCTAAATGTGATAGAAAACAATAAATTTTACTTCTTTAATTATTGTGATAATCTTTTTACAGCTTGGAACAATTACAGACAAAATTAATGAGGAAAGCATCTGCAATAACACAGTTAACTAAAAAATTTTACAGGTTATCTTAGTAAGACTGCTTATAAACATATTGTGTTTAAAGAAATACTACCTATCCCAGTTGTAAAGATTGATGTTGACTTGAATAGCTTGATAAATAAGGCCTGTTTGAAGAAGCAGGGTTTCAGCTTCTTGTGTGTTTCCACTGAAGAGGAGTATATGAGCCATCCTTGACTCTTTTGATGGAAGATCTTTGATGGAATTGATATACTGAACTTTGTCAATCTGTTAATGAGATGTACAATAGTTTAATAAGGGAAATCAAATAATTAAATCAATTTTGCAACTATTTAACTCAGAAATAGTTAACTCTGTTTTCTTACCTCACCGATTGATGCATAGGCAATTTCTGCTGTAGCCATATCTTTATTGGCAACTGCCATGGCCGCTAAACATGCCCACATAGTTTGATCCTGAAATAATTAAAAAAAAGGCAATTCCTCAAACTTCAAATATCTAGCATTATACCAAGAATGACTTCTCAAAGGAAGTATATAAGTCCTGAAAATAATGTAGAAAAATACAGTATTCCTCAGTATGCCATTCACTGCACTGTGGTCTAAGCCTTTTATTAGAAATCCACTATTTAATCATTTCTCAGATACTCCTCACTGAAATCTCTGATGTTGTGATCGGCTGAGATTGACAGTGTGGCTGAATGAATCATTAGTTTTCAGCATCTCAGCCAGTAATGAACTCTTGCCATAGTATTATTTTACAACCTCATCATTGGTGTCCCCATCACTACTTGTGGAACTACACTGGACACCTGAGCACTGAGGATGGTTGAAATAATTATTTTAACCTGGTTCATACCAACCTGGCTTCACAAATTACTACTGGAACCATAATGCTGACAATAGCAATGATTGTTCATTTGTAGTACACTTGTGATAAAGCTAAGAGGAAGGAACAAAATACTTGATAGTGGAACAGATTATGAACCTGCTGAAAAGTAAATAAAAGCTTCAAAATTTCCTTCTCCTTTGTGATATTTTCAGTTCATTTTATGTTTAGAATTAAGAATTAGAAAAGCTTGGTGGTAATGGTAATAATATTATACCCTGTTCTCTATTTTCATGCCTTTTGCTTTTTTCGTGCACTCTTAAGGAAACCCCACAAACTCAGGAAAACATTTGGGAAAATCTTAACATTTTTGCGTCCTCCTTTTTCACATTTAACTAAACTACAACAAAAGACCTACTACTTAAACAACTTAGAGTATCGTAAGATACAATATCTGAAACCACCAACTGGTTATATTCAAAAATATAATTTTGAATGCACTTGTCTGTTCATATGCACTCAGAATTAACTTGATTTTTAATGTTTTTGTTAAGTATGCTTGATAGTAAATTTGAAAATAAGCATTTTTTATAATGTAAATAGGTTTTTAAAAGCTGCAGAGAGATCTGCTGATTTAAGTAAGAATAAACAGCCACAGTGAGTATGCTCTAAACATATTCCCATATCCTGACTTACAATCACTTTTGTATGAAAAACAACTGGTAAGACCCATAAAGTCAATGAAATACAGAAAGTTTACCTACAGCTACAGCTTCACTATCAACAGAAAGAAACAATACTATTAACATTACTACTTATACATTTTTTTTCTATTTTTAAGGATGCTGCAATTAGATTATTGAGAAAGTTTACATTGCACTACATTGAAAATCCGAGTTCCCACTAACAAATTATGGAATAGCAGCCTACTATTAAAAGGGCAACACAAAAAAATAATAATTAAACTTCTCAAATTATCTGGATATGTATTAATTTATAAAGCAAATACACATTTAAGGTCATGATAATCATACAGAAGTGCTAAGTTCTTTTCTAGGAGTAGCAAGCAAAGTAGCTAGAACAGCTAGAGCTACTGTGCTCTCATGAGCTCCAATCTGCAGTACAGCTCTGGGGCTCACAGGCAAGAAAGACACGGACGGACCTGTTAGAGCATGTCTACGAGGATGACCAGAGGCTGGAGCACCTCTCCTACGAAGAGAGGCTGATGGAGCTGGGGTTGTTCATCCTAGAAGAAGGGGTTCCAGGGAGACCTTATGGGGGCCTTCCAGTACTTAAAGGGGGCTGCAGGAAAGCTGGGGAGGGACTGTCAGGGAGTGCAGTGACAGGACAGGGGGTAGTGGCTTTAAACTAAACGAGGGTAGGTTTAAATTAGATATTAAGAAGAAAATCTTCACTATGAGGGAGTGAGGCATGGGAGCAGGCTGCCCTGAGAAGCTGGGGCTGCCCCATCCCTGGCAGTGCTCCAGGCCACACTGCATGGGATTTGGGCAGCCTGGGCTGGTGGGAGAGGTCTCTGCCCACAGCAGGGGCTTTGAGGTTCCTTCCAACCCAAACCAGTCTGTGATTCTATGATTCTATGAAACAGGGGGAAGGAGGCATGGTTTAGTGGGATTTTTCTGTTTGAAGACTGCCAGACTCACCTCATCTGTTGCTGTTGCCTAAATACATACCAAAGAAAGCGAAGGAAAAAAAAGTGGAATAGAATATGAAAAAATACTAGACAACTGTATGTGGAGATACAGAGTATTTTTAATCAGTTATATTTAAGGCCAAAAACTTAAGTTCATTATTAGCTTCTGTGAGTACCTGTGCTTAATCCATTGGAGGTGAGAATAAAAATAAGACCTGCATAATTTTTCACCAGCCCCCAGTCATCAACAACAAAGCGGAATGGAAATAAGACCTAACATCTGACATGCAATCAGCATTATTAAAGTAGTATTTGAAAACAAACAAAACACATCAGTGAAATTGTATCTGAATGTTGCCGATTATTAAAATTTACCTTGACGAAGCGACATAATCTGACAGCATCTTCCCATTTAGAACTACTAACATACTCATGAAGAATCACAGGGTAAGGTGAAATATTAAGGTGAATAAGTGAGCCATCTGCTCTTCTAATTGTTATTTGGTTTCCTACAAAATGTACAATCTGGGGATTTTTGCTAAATTCACTGTGTAAAGAAAGAAAGGTCAGTTAATATTCACTTCTTTTGTACTGAAAAGAACACTAGCAACTTAAAGGAATCTTTGCTTTCAAAATTAAAGCGTGATTTTACTTTATTTTCAAAGTATATACAAATTTAAGCACCTAGTTATTCAATAGTCATACCTAGTGTATAACTACATTCACTGGCTGTAACGCAAATGCAAAACATGCAAAAACTAGCTTACATATATTTTTCAGTAGAAATATATTTAGGTTCCCATAACTCTTAGAATGAAATTATGAATTCAGGTTTTCTTTATGAAAAAATTCCTATCGCATATACATGCTGAATTAAACATGGAAAGTAAACATGATGAGCTAGAAATAATGTTATGCATGACCAAATGTCTTGATACTATTGATTTACAACAGATACTTTAAACAGATCAATTATCTTTTTTTTTTTTTAATAACTAAGACAATATTTTAAGATATCTGATTAAAATTTTGCTTCTGCATCAAGATGTTATTCTACTTTTAAATTGTGCTTCATTATTTCAACTCCAGACTTTATGGTAGACTTCATAAAACACTTTTTCCTCACTTCCTAGTCAAATTATGGTAACGTTGAAGTAATTTTGAAAGGTGCAACCTGGCTTCTCCTCCTTCAAATGCCAAAACTAACATAATTCTCTAAGGAATGAGTAAACTCGTTAAAAAAATAGACTATACTTATGTATGAGGATATATTACCTTGCATCTTTTTCATATAGAGTTTTTGTCAAAAGATCTTTATCTACATAGACCACGTTGGGGTAGTACCAGACTGTAAAACGGGTATCCTGAATCCCACAAAGTATGTTAGATGTGTCATTCCAAGCCAACGTTTGAACCATTGTTCCTTAATTTAAAGATAACAGAATAAGATTCAGTTGCACAAGAACATTCAAAATAAATGTATACTTCTTGAAACTCTGCTGGACTGGATCATGCAACTGTCCACAGAATTTAGACTTTTAATTAAAAAAATATAAACCGAAGTGTTTGCTTTTACGAGAAAATGCCTGAAATATTCTGTATTCAAACAGCTTGAATTATTCTGAAGAATACATCCTTCTGCTATAGCCTCTTAGTTGCTTACCCTGTTATGCAGTAACGAGCAATTAAATGGTAACAACTCCTTTATATGTAACTGATGAAAGAGGTACCAGAATTTAGATAAAACATATTAAAATTGTTGCTATCACTGTATCATATGAAAGCCACAGGACTGTTCCCAATGTTTTTTCCAAGTCCAATCTCACTAATAATTACAAAGCAAGATTTTGTCTCTTATACTAGATAAAGATGTGTTTCCTTGGTAGCATGCTGATTTATGTTATTTAGTTTTTTTTCTCACCTATTTTGACAATCTTCTGTTCTTTCCCAAACCTTTTAACTGAAGTGATATAAAGGTCTCTGTTCTTATCAATAAAAGCTATTTTTCTTTCACTTGTAAGTCCTTTCTGGTCCAAAGCAATCTCCACGATTTCTGTCTAAAAAGAAATATGAAAATATCTCATTTTTATTTTGGAATTCCATACCATGGAAAACACGATGTTCAAACAAATGATTTCCTAAAAACAAGACACAAAACTCTTGAAAAACTGGATTGCACAGACTCTTTTTTTATGTGTCGTCTCTATTGAATGAAGCATGATATAAATTGAATTTCATGCAGAGTAGGACAGAACAGCAGCAGAGAAGAGTTCAGAGTTTAGGAATTTACTACAGAAGACTACAGAAATAGAAATGGCAGTCCAAAAGTAAAAGCAGTATAAATGTTGATCCCCCCTGTAGTTTCAGTCTCATGTGCAGGTGAAAAACACTCCAATAACTGAATACAACCTGGAGTAAATCCCTTGGTACATGAACACTGCATAGAGAATCTAACTTTTTATTTTATAAGAGTAAACTAGAGTTGTCAAGCTGTTCTCTATTAAGATCATAAACTTTAATAGGTTATTAAATATATTAATATCAGGCAAAGCATTATTGATTATTAATTTCAAAATATAACAAAAAAGAGACTCTCCAGCTTCCATCTTACCTTATGGGTTAGAGGCTTTCCATCACCCAGTGGTTTTCCAGACAAAGCATCAAATATGTAGATAACTGAAGGACAAAAATATGGTTTTTTGGTTAAAATCAACAGTTCTTTACAGACTTTTCAATCAGTTCCATTTGTTTTCAGAGTATAATAAAACTGTAAGTGGATACATATTACTGTGTGCTTAGTTTACCAAAAACTTTCGCGCTCTGGTCAAACAAGAATCTGAGTTTGGAAAATGCAGTCATCATAGTCTGCTGAGCACAGGCAGGAATATTCTCATTTTGCAGTCAAGAGTATTCTGTGAAAATTCCCAACCATTGTTATTTTCAGGGCACTGATAGCCACTGTAATATATAATGAGAAAATTAGCACTTTACTCCCTATTTAAACTCCAATTTAAACACTTGATTCTGCATCAGTTCATGGAAAACACAGATGTGAGCACTTCGGATGCTTGATAACACATCCCACCTGAGGATTTGACGTGCTACCTGTAAGCACACACACTAAATTGAACATACATGCTCACTCCAAAGGATGGCGATGTTAACATGTTAATCCTGCTGCGTCTTTCTCTCACTAGGACACAGGATGTTGCTTTGAGGTCAGTGGTTATTTAGGCAGGAAAAAAAAAGAAACTGTAAGAGCAGGTGTTCAGAAAGCATCGGTTGAGTTTGCAGACGAGGGAAAGAAAGGGTTTTGCACAAGCATTGCTTTTGGCAGCTGGTTAAATATACAAAAGAAAATGAGTTGTTCCTGAGAAGTGGTATTTTTCTCACTTTTATGCATGGCTCCCTGCACGATGTTTATTTTGATCTCGCTGTACAAACCAATTCTGCTGCTACTATAATAGCTATAGGAAGTGAGATTAAGGGGGGTAAGAGAAATCTACTGTGCCTAGCTGGCAAGTGAAATTGATTAACTTTTTGTAATTGACAAAAATACTTATTATAGTATTTCAGATAAGTGTGATTTTTTGTATTTGTGTGGGTGGGGTTTTTTGTTTGTTCGTTTGTTTTTAATCTGGAAAACCTCAACATTACTTAGAATTATCTCAACATTACTTAGAATTATCTCTTTTTTATACCTGTAAATTTGAAATACGAACAAAAGGTATTCTGTCTCTTTGACCATTCAGAGAAATAACAGCTCTTGTGTGCCTTCAGTACACACATTGTATTTTCATGGAATAACTGGTCACAGCTAGGGCCAGGAGCTCCTTTTTCAGAACAAGCTCTCCTCCCTCCTCCAGCTTCCCTAGAGAATGAGGAAGGACACTAAGTGCACAGATACACATCTTTGTTTCTGGATTACTGGAAGAGGGAGAGTATCCACACAACAACAATGAAGTTATGCCTGTCTGTGTTTGGGAGTAAATGGGCTTGTAAGGAGCTCCCGGCTCTGATGTGCAAACTGCTTCCTGCAGCACGCTCAGCTCTTAGATATTTCTATAATGCACGGCATTATGAAAAACAGACCTGCCCTCAAAATAGGGCAAAGAAAAAAATGCTTCTGCTAGGGTGAGTTGAGAAGAATAAACAGGCCTAGATAAGCCACAGCTTCCTGTGCCAAGAATCTGTTTTCCCACGTGCTGGCATATTATAAGGCTTTTTATCACTGCTGGTGGGATTCGTAGCAAGAATAGGGAAAAATAAAAATACAAATCCCTAATTATTAGAAGAACAGAAGCTACTATCGATAGTTTCATTTGGTGAGCTTATTTTGAAAACAGAGCCAGAAACCCAAGCTCTGTAAATTACAATTTTGATGAAGATTAGCCTGTGTGCAGAACTGGCTGACAAGATTTTCAGGACGCTAAAAGCAAAGACTTGGAGCTGGAGATGCTCTGGGGTTTTATTCAGGATGATGGCCAGAGGAACAGGGCCAGAGAGTGGATTTACCATCAAAATCCGAAGTTTATGTAGATACAGACAGCAGTCAGTATTCTTGTATGATTTTTCCATGTTTTCTTCATTTATCCATAATACTTCTACTGTTCTTATCCTAACTGCATCAAAGGTGTCAATATGGCATTAAAGTCTGTGTTATACATACTAATATATAAAAAAACATACATACACTTGTGCAATATAAATACACAGAGTAAAAAAGACCAGAAGAAAATCCAACTTTTCACTTATCTGTTTATAATTGTTTGGAAAACCACTTATTTCTTCTGAATAATTTGCACTAAAATATATTGTTACTTATAAAAGTCCATTTCATTATTATGGAAGAGCCACCATGCAATATTTACTGCAAATATTCCATGACTTTTCAATCCATTACATGCAGCTGGAAGTTTGGAAACATATATATATTCTAATTCATTTTTTTAAATTAAAGGTAGACAAGACCCATCATTTTAAGTCATTTTTATTATATTATCATCTTTAATTCATACCATCAATAAATTCTTTATGCTCTATGCTTACGTTTTATAATAATTATGCTAAGCATGGAAAACAAAGTTAAATGCACAGATGCTGAAAACTTCACAATAAATTATTAGCAAGCATGGAACTATCAGAACTGAGAACTTACCCTTTTCATCAGCTTTGTCTTTTACTGCCAGAGTATCATTACTCAGAGATACTGTCTGGGCATTTAAAATGTCTGTTCTCATTCCTGGAAATTTTGGAGAGGAAATTAATCTTCCTTCATAGGAATATAAATAAAGTCCTCCACCATCTATGAGAAGAAAATGCCTAAATAATAAAAAAAAAAGCTAATTGTTTAATAATATAGAAAAGAAGGATGACCATTTCAACCATTTCAACCATTCAGCCAAGACAATTGTCTAATATTCTGCAAATGTTCAGTTAAATGACATAATTTCTAAGCCTTACATAGTTGGCATTCTGAAAGCTCTGAGAATATGACTTCAGTTTTAATGCGAATGTTATCTTTTTCCATAAGAAATATTTATTATCTGGAATTACTATGATTTTATCAGTTATAGATATTTTAAGATTTAATCTTATGACACCTGATGACACAGCATATAGCTGCACACAGTTTTCCCTGCATATCACCACACGTGAGAACCCTGACCATTGGTTTGTGTACTTTGTGCATATATTTGAGAAAAAGCTCTAATATTTACAGCTAGCTTTGTAATAGTATTATCTGTATCATTTCCTTCTCTATGACTGGATTATAACGTAAAGAAAATAGAAGACACCGTTAACAAACTGCTTGCCATCTATTTAGATATAGAGCTTCAGTGAAATAACTTATTTGCCAGAACACATTGCAATCTTTTATATAGAATATAAATACTTCGGCATAACAATAATTGTTTGTTAAGTACAGTATCTATAGTTCATAGATACAAAACACATCCATAAAAAAAAAAAAAAAGTTGGTAGACTCCCAACTATTGTAAATAGCATTGCCATTGGCACCAAATGAACCACCATCTGTTTGCACACAGATCTGCCAACGTAGACATATTTTACTAAAATCTTAAGTTCAGTTCCGTGGAGTAGGGATCACCTTCACTGCTACAGAACCTGTATCGTGTTTGCAAACTATACTTTTAATTAGCAGCACAAAACTTCAAATCTAGAATTCGATCTTCAGAATCCTCGCTACTTGCTTCCCCTTCCTGTACTGCAGTCTCTCTGCAGTCCAAGACACACGTGTTTAATATGGAGCACTCAAAAATGCAGGGAGTATTGCACTGCATTATGCTGGAAAAGTTATCCAAGAATACTTGCCCAAGAGAATTAAGACTAAAATTGAAACGGAAGATTTTTGAATTCTGCTCCTATTTGTAGTCCTTTAAAAGACTCTCCTACAAAAGCACATGTAAAGATCTCTGACAAATGATTTTCAGGAAATACAGATTAAAACATTTTTAAACTGAGAAAAAAAAATGGTAATTTCTTGTAAAGATAGTACATATATGTAAGAAAAATGAAAGCATAATTTATTTTTTATTTTGCATACCTGGCAATGTTTCTAATAAAACTTGGAGGCCTAAGATAATTTCTCTAAAATATATTCCACTTCAAAAAAGCAGTATAGGACATAAAAAAGAGATGTTACTGTAATATAGGAAGATTTACTTTTTTCCATAAATGAGTATAACCATACACATGTAATATATGATAAGATTCATTACCACCATCACAGATGTATGTCAAATACACTGGCTAAGCCTTCAGAAGCTACTTCTATTTCTAAAATTTCCTGTGTATTATTTTGTTTTGTTTCCTAAGAACTTGGTGGCATAGTTTTTCAGAAACACATCTTAAGAAGTATCTAATAATGACCATTGCAGTCAGCTACCTTTCTGCTTGTAGAATCAAAGTAACTGTTCCTTCCTTCAGGTCAAAGATAAGTGGTGTATTCCAGTTCTTTGTACTACAAGAAAAAGAAATTCATCATTTGTTAAAACCATTACCATAACATACCATTGTAAATACAAAGTTGAATTCACTAAGTAAAGCACGCACATTTTAATCACTTAACATTTTTATAAAGGGAGATTTTCAACAAGGAAGACAACATATAAGAAGCCAAGTAACACTGATAACTGTGCAATATGATCCCGTAACACTTCTGCTTTCTTTTTTGCATCCCTTCACATTAGCTGTAGCTGACCTAGGAGTCTGAGTGAACAGCAAAATCACATTTACATGAAGCAAGCACATTTTTAAAGTACTTCTAAATCGCAGCTCAACTCTTACAGTGATCTGGAGTCAGGATACACGCCCTGTTACAGGCTGGATTATTGTTCAACATCAGTCATCTCACTGAGCTGATTACTTGCTTCAGGAGTAAACTTTAGATTTCAGCATATGAAACAGAATATCACGTTCTTAAATAAATGATGTAGGATTGAATCATTCCGATTTTATTCCAAAACAACTGGCATGCCAGAAGCAGTATTCAAATAAAGTCACTGGATGGAGTCACCTACTGGGGACAAACACATCTGCATCCAGCCATCATTACTGCTGCCTCTTTCTGAAAAGAGCAGAAATTTTTGTAGCCACATGTTGGTGCACTGACTGGCTGTACAAGAAGCTAGAAGCTGGAAGAAAGGATGACGGAAGGCAACTATACTCAAATATATTTTGTTGTATATGATGCTAGATAGAATATTTCAATCAGTTTCAAAAACAAACAGGTCATGAACTACTGTACTTCAAATAAAGTTTCTGCTGCTTTCTTACAACAGTTAAATAAATTTAAAAAAGCTTCATGAATACATATTACTTACGAAAATACATAACACTGAAGAGAAGTTGAGACAACCAAATGCCCATAGTTCAAAGAGGCCTTGATAACCCTGTCACGGAATTCCAGCAAATCAACTGCATCATTGATAACGTTGTGTACCTAATCGAGAGAAATCTTTGGTTGAATAAAATGGCAATAAATGAAATGAAAATTATTGAATATTATATACTTACTATAAGCACATGCTGATACTATTATGCCATTAGTAGAAGAACACAACTATATATGAACAGGCACTTTCACAGCACTGGTGGTAAACTTAAAATTCACAGGTTCTGTAAACTCTGCATAAACAATGGACATGCTTTTGAAACAAATTTTTGGAAAAAAAAATGCTTTAAATGTAATTTGTAGCTGTTAATTTGCTGTCTTTGTGAACGGATGTTCTGTTCAAAAATCAAAAGCATAATCATTGCTGGGTACTCCAAGAGTCAATTGTTAAAAACAGAAAAAGCACAATAGCAGGAATGCTCAAGGAATAAAAATTACTCAAGAGCTGGATGGACTTCCTTAAAAGAAATAAATGAATAATTAATGCTTAATTGGAACACAGAAGGTATAAGCCAAATATAATACATGGAGCTGATAAAAGCATCTGTGCTCGAGGATGTCTGAAAGTTCCCATTTTAACACTCACTGTTCAGCTGGTTAAACAATTTGAAATATAATAAATACTTCACTGATCCCATCATGATCCCATCTGAACACTTAGCAATAACCAAGGTTTTGATAAAGATATGTTGTCTAGTTATTAAACAGTTCTGGCTGTTTAACATACTTTAAGAGAAATTTAGGATATGACCGTGATAAGTAGGCCGTGTCATTTCTGTGAAAATTTGCTCAGATGACAATGTTACAAGAAGATCACAGTTTGCCTGTAATCAACACAGATTTCTGAGCTCAAAGATGTCTTTGGATCGTAGCTGCATGAAATCTATGAGGGTGGTAATTTCTCCTTGATTTTCTCCATTTTTCAACCGATTGCAAAATGAGGATTGAACTCAATTATTATGGAAGTCTACAACAATTTCCGAAGGCATATTACTTTTTGTGTCCACTGCAGTGATATGTCCATTACTAAATTTGCTATTGTAATAATAAGGACAAAGGAGTGCATCTAGAAAGTTTTTGTGGGTAAGATTTTTCTATATAAACATATAGGAATAAAATAAAATAAAATAAATAAAATAAAATAAAATAAAATAAATAAAATAAAATAAAATAAAAATCTTGGATCAGGGTTAGCTATCCTTCCTCAGCTGTTTGCATATTCAAACTCCCTGGAGTTATTAACAGAGCCCATCTGTTACGAGTCGATGTCTGGGAATGAAAGAAGAAATATGAATTTTTACCTGCTAATTTGTCTTCTGTGTTCCCAGACACTGACTCATATTATCCCACCCACTAGACACAATTGTTATACAGCATTCCTGTTGTTACAACTTTTCCCAATTACATAGTCAACATGAAAGAATTGAGACCAAAAAAACATTTAAGGGCCTAATTAGGAATTTAGGAACTTGAATTTGATATTGAAAATATTGGCCCGGTGTCTAATATCAAATGTGTAATTTGGAAAATTTGTAAGATGGAAATCTTATATTACCCCACTGTCCACAGAGCAAATGTTGTGAGTCAGTGTCTGGGAACACAGAAGACAAGTTAGAAGGTAAAATTCATATTTTTGTATTAATTCCCAGATATTTGGTAACCTAAATGTGGATCCAGGCCAAGATTTTTCAAAGGAAGGATCCTGAGCTTAAGCTCCAGAAACCACATGTAGGGGCCTGCTGGCTTCCAGCAGCGCTGAGACTTGGCAGCTCCCCTGGAGCTCGGTGCCTATGGCTCAGCACTCAGGGGCTGGAAGCACCCAGCGGGTACCTGATGTATGTTATATGATACATGACAAAGTTTGGTACCTTTGGAAGATCTGGATCTAGGCTGTAACACAGCATGTGGTGCAGATAAGCAGCTACAGCCAGCAACCAAATGTATCTGGGAATTTGCTGAGACAGCAACATTCATCATAGCTTCACTAACGACACGGGCACAGCACACCTAACTAAAGGATTAGCTGTTATGAGGTGCATCAGTCCCTCCAGCATCTTATGAATGCAGGTGAGGCAAAGAAAGTTCCTCTGTATTGTCTACACTTAGTCATGCAGCTTCATCTTTGCTGACAGTTACTGTAACACTATTGAAATAATACCATGCTTTGGTTTTGGCCCATGTATTTGTATTGTTTTCTGCATAAACATTTTCATTACACTTGAAATTATCTCTCATAAGCTGCCTCCCACAGCTAATTTCACATGTTTTCCAAATGGGCTTTATTTTATTCTGGAGGATAAAGTACTTCTGGCTCATCTGGCAGTACGGTTTAGTTTACAGAGATCTGACCTGCTGTACAAGGGATGATTTGTTGTTATTTGCTAACTCTGGCCATTTTATGATCTTAACATTTTCACTGATACATTCATGGAAAAAAAAGATAATAATATTTGTTACTTGAGGATTAAAAATTCAAATCTTGTACTGAGAAAAGCCTTAGAAAGCAACTACTCGGGACACAGAGTTCTGCACAGTTAAGATCACCTGCATGGTTCTCCTCTTAATCAATGTTATTTCGAAGTTCTTCCACTCCCAGCGCTGCTCCACAACGTGGGCAAAGATGACATGTCCATTGCCACATGCTCCAGCTAGCTGAGTGCCGTCAACAGACCAAGCAATATTAAATATGCTGCCAGTGTTGGGCTTCTCTAAAGCATAGGACCACTTGCAGAAAAAGAGAAAACAATTCTTAACCATTTTGTACTTTTTTTTTTTTTTGGAAATACTTGATTGTAATAAATAGAGTTACTCACATTTTTTAAAGAAATGTGTCTATGCCATAACGTTTTATCACAACTTTAACAAGCAAACCAAAGAGATTAGATTCTTAAATTAGATTACTTGAAAAGTGGGGACACAAAAAGAAAACCATCAGTTACGGCAGAAATGAAGAACGTCCCAGCGCCTGAAGTACATTAGGTAAAAGTTAACTAGACACAGTATATTTAAAGCGTACCTAGCCATCCATGAACCTAGACGATCACTACATAAAAATTAAGGAAGCACGCTTAGAAACAATGACACGGGTTACACTGGTACAGTAGGCTGCAGACCTAAGTGTGTGCATTCAGTTCATGCTGCAGCGGCGGCCGTTCCTGCACACAGAACTAGCAATGCCCAGGCAAAATCAGCTTAAAGCAGCCCCTGCTGCTGCACAGAGAGCTGCCGTTGCTCCTCGCCACGCTTCCAGCCGAAGTGGATGAAGAGAAGCACTGAAAGCGATGCCTACGCACCGCTCTCCTCCTAGCACAGAAAGATGCTAGATACCTTGCCCGCGTTTTTCTCTAGTCTCTGTTATTGTTATTTTAAAGGGGAAAGATGTATTAACGTTTCCAGTTGCTATGCCTGCAATAAAAACAAGAAGTTGAAACATTACTGCAACCGCGGTCTGAGACCTGGCCTAGCCTTGGAGAGAACTAGAGCAGCTTACATTTAATGCTAAGCTTAATTTTATTCCTTTCCCATATTTACATTGTCTCCAGTGAAAACCCTTATTCTCAAATTCCCTCAGCCTTATGTGCAAGACTCCTCTAAAGTTTAGGTGGATCCTTATCAAGACACTCTTGTCAAAAACTAGAATTTTCAGACCAAGACACCCATCTTCTCTTTCTTGCGTCTCAGAAACGCAGTTCAAACAAGTCATCCCAAACCTGAGAACAAGCGTTTCCCTGAAAGTGGGTGACAAAATCGAAATTACCTTTTTATGGACTTCAAGGAAGAATTTAAACCAGAGTTTAAAAGAAGGAAATCTCAGCTATAGCCCCTTCAGAACTGCATAACAGAATATTTTTAATAGCATTTTGCTCTTGAAGAACTACCTGAATATTCAAACACATTTGAAAACTTAAGAATAAAATCATTAAGAAAAAACATCTGATCGAAGTTAAATGTAGACATTGGATTCTCGTGACTTTCAGATACATGATATTACACCAAAGGGGAGACAGCTGGAAGAAAATACTCACCTAATGTTTCTAACACATTTCATGCTCTGATTTCTTTTGCAGTACCCGTAAGACCAAAGAAATATGAAGTCCTTCACACAAAGTCTTCGTATGATTTATACAAAATGAAATCACAAAAATCGTATTAAAATAAAGGTGTCAGAGCAACTTGCAATAACAAGGAAACACAACGGGATGAAATTCAAGCTCCCAGTTGTGCTAACAACGTGCAGCATACTGTCTGCGATGACTTACTGAGCTACAGCTCTTTTACTGCCTAGGCACACGAGGGCGAGAGAAAGACAATGTCAGCACTGACTGACTTTCCAATTCCAAGCACTCAATTTCAAGGTTTCAGCTTCCATGCCTCTTGGCTCAGACACACCATTCACTGCCTATACAATCTGCAGTTGGGGAAGGTAATTACTTTCTTCGTCTTCTTTTCTTCTTCTTTTTTTTTTTTTTTTTTGAGAAAAGTCCGTAACTTACTCTTCTGCCTCAACAGGATGAGCTCTGTATGAGACACTCCGTAGTAATTAAAAGCATATCTTTAATTTGTGTCTGACATCCTCACATGGGAAATGAGCAAGCTCTTGAGCTGTAAGGCCAGTGATTGCAACAAGCACACTCAGAATGCTCTACATGTCCTCCTACATCTGAGACATTTTTCACAGCTGGCCAGATGTGGTCTGAAGAGTGTGGAGAAGCGCTATTTCCAAGCTGGGTATTAGGATCTTCTCAAGCAGACAGGATATTTTCTAAGGCCCTTCACGTCAGATAAAGGCTTCAAGCCATCAACTAAGAACCACATCATGGAGCTTGAAGCATCTGGCTTTAGGGCTAACTTTTTTATGCAGAGCAGATAGACTGCACCTCTGAAGGAGCATACATTTACCAAATTACTTTTTTTAAAAGACAAAAGTCTGCTTTTCTTTCCGGTATTTCAAACACTTAGTAAAACGTTTCCAGATCACAACCTAAAATATATACATTTTTAAAAATACAAAACAATTATAAAGTTTTATTTCCTATTCCTTTCAGAAAGCACCTGATATAATTCAGAGCACTCCTGTGACCCATACTCCCTGAAGATGTCTGATACATCATGCACACAAAAAGCTCCAATAAATAAAGATTATTTATCTCTGCATTTGCAATACAGAAACAATTTCTACAAACTGTTATGCATCTCCTCCATATACTGAGTTAAAAAAATCAGGGTATGGCTATGACTGTATGAATGACTGTACGAATGTTCTTCCAACATTGTCTGAAATGCTGCAATATTATCCTGTGGTATTACTCTTTGGCTTATACCTCTCCTGTGTCATAATTAATTCTTTATTGATTTCAGTGAACTACCCTCAAGAACAAAACCAGTAGTTATAGAAGTTTCATTATATTAAATGAATACCTAAAAGCAATAACTTAAGCTTCCCTTTTCTGATTACACAATGTAGTAAAAATAGATGAAGCACTGTGGCCACTGAATATTGTCTGACTTCCAGAAATGGAAACGGAGTAGGCTCTTGAGACGTGGGTCAATTTTAATGAGCAAATTCAGAGGAACAAGGACAGCCTTTCAAACGCATAATTGATAGATCAAGACTCAATATGAAGGATTGAGTTAGTTATTATTTCTGGACCGAGTGCAGTAAGTTAAGAATGGTTATCCACATAATACCACAGCATAAATACATTGAAAAGAAGCATAATGAAGAAAGATAATTTTGTTATGTTTTAAATGATAAAAATAATACTCATGTCAACCACGGATGGTTCGTTGGTCCTGGCTGGTCTCTGTTCAGGGTCTCTTTACAAGTGCACGGAGCTTGGTGCAGGGAGCACTGACACAGGCTGAACTAAAGCTGATACTGCTGCGCCTCCCCATGAAGTCAGAACCTGCACAACATACCTAATCTTCTGGTTTTAACGGTCATCTTTGTTAATTTTGCGCTTGTTTACAAAAAGAAAACATGCGATCTCCCCTGCAGACCACTCCGGGATTCATAGAGCAGAAGGGACCAAGAGGAACCGCGCACTCTTGGCCCCGCACAGCCCGACCTGGCTGACACTTGCACAAAGGCTCAGCTGCTGCTAAATGAGAACTTTTACTTGTTTATTTTAAAGTGAAGGACCAGTCTGGCTTGTGCCCTGCTGGGGAATTCACATCAGTGCATTGGTAGCTGGTACCTCAAAACACATTGCAGTCTTCATGTCCATTAAGGCTGGCAAGTGATGTTTTAGAGCAAACTGCCTGGAAGTTTCACTTCAGAAAATGCCTATTCATGTTCTGGTATACTGGAATACACATCAAATATTGCAAGATTATAAGATCAGTTATCCAAAGCAACTCTATACTCAGCTGCATTAGAAGCACCTGAATATGCATACACATACGGACCTAGCTTGTAGGATGTGTATGTCTCTATATGACTCCACCCTTATTTCACTGAGTATAAAACATAAGGGTTATTGCGTCAAAAACACCCCTACCAGGCTTCCAACTCCCACCACACCAGCATCCACAGAAGATCCTACAGACCACAGATAACATGCATGGTAAGGAATCCAGAGCTACGGGTGGATATACAGCAATTTACTACCTGAGGAGAAGAAACTTTCCTCAACATGTGGAATAAGGGTTCCTGTTGCCTTCTCAAACATTTGTTGGACTTAGCTCTGGTAATTAAAGTTAATTATCAAAAAAAGGACTCAGCCAGTACCTCCAGGGGAGGTATTATGCTGCTTTCCAAAAATTCTCCTGAAATCCAAGCACACTCTCGTAATTATTGGACCCTAGAAGAACTAAAAATAGGATGACAAACTGTCCCATATAAATTCTTAACCTTAGAAAATGAAACATTGATGTCATTCTTTATATAGATTATTACTTCCATAGATGATCCACATGTTTTCATTTTCTTCCAGAAGTCACATTAGCCAATTCTAATAAATTAAAATATGTCAGCTTGGAAAGAATTGGTCAGCAACATGACTCCATGGGAAACCCATCTGTGTTTTTCAAATTTTATTGAGCTACAAAGAATTCAGAATCATGACTGTTAATAAAGGTAGATGAAATAGAGACAGCACAGAAAATAAAATAAAAAAACTAAAATAACTTATTTTGCTACAATGCCAAATGTATATCTGTGAGAAGCAAGACTAAATGTAATGGGATCAAAGCTCATTGTAACTCTATAGGAAACAGATTTGCTGTGATTTCTATAGTGCTGTAGTTCAGGACAACTCTGAATAGCATGAAAATATGCATTGTATACAGCCACTTTCAAAATCTTGCCATCTTTTTATATTAGTCTAATATCTAATGGTAAAGGACATATTATAATGTTAATTTTACACTAGTCACACAATTCACAGTCCTGAATAGAAATCATGGTTTTAAAAATAGATCTTAAATTATTATCAAAGCTTCTCTGTAGGTATCTGCTACGCTGTATTTTTAAAATACTTAGATGCTTTTTTTCCCTCATTTATCAATAGTTTTAAAAAAATAAGGAAAAAAAGAACACCGCTAACTATTTAACATATACCCAATCCTGGATATCAAATAATGCAATCAACTCTCATTATATTTGTCTTCTTGAGAAAAAGCTGAAAAGAACCATGTTACAACAGAGCTCAATACTTTTAGCCCTAGCACCATACTTCCACTTGCTTTATATGGGGTGAGGAATAGCTGTTACACTTGCAGATCTTTTTCCTTTATTTTCTACAGATATTAGGCAACATTTCCTAAATTTTATTACTGTGGTTTTTATATTATTCTTCTACTCTCCAAAGCACTCATGACACAACCTGTCTTAGGAGCAGATGGGTAGGGTACATTTTCTAAGGCACTTATGTGGGAGTGGAGTGGAGTGGAGAAGGAGGAAATCAGTGAATTTCAGTCATTCTTACCATCTCTTGCTGTGTAAATATTTTGACCTGATCAGTAATGTCAAGGGAAGCACGCAGAGCCACAGGAAATAGCTTACATAAATGAACTTTTTAAGCATTGCCCTCCATCCAAGCGATTAGATTGGGAAAAGCTGTGAACACCAGGAGGGTTCAAGTCTATCTATCAACACATCCAGCATTACATTTCAGTATTTATGCCTTAAAATTAATCTTAGTAGCCTCTACAGGATTAATGATCACAGACACTGGGGCAGACAACAAATTCGAACAGTAAATATATTTTGTTTGTTATTCTGTACAGTAGCCATAATAATTGATTTTAGATAAATACAGCTATCAAGAGCAAAGGTGATTTTTAAATGAAGAAATAAAACTGTTCTAAGAGTTACTATTATATTTTTAGTTTTCTTTCTTAACGTACAGCTGCCAGAACAAAGTATCCAGGAAGAAAAAAAGAATAGAAGAAAAGAACATACACTAACAGAATTTAATTTAATTATGTCCCCAAACTGAACACATATGCTAGAGAAGAGTTAATGATATATATATCGCCTGATGGCTCCCTAAGGAGCAATTTGCCAATATAGCTCCATTACATCAGACATAATAAAAATGTCTATGTTGACCAGTAAAAGCCAGGTCTGGTTCTCTTCAAACTCCATCACTCTGGTGGTATGTGAATCATTCTTCCTTTTCCCCCAATACTAGCAAAGCTAGTTCTTTAGTAACTATTTACATTTCATGTCAGGAAAGAAACTTTCATTAAAAGTCACGACTTTTGAAGATAATAATTTATCATTGCTAGCTGCTAAATAGAGAAAAGCATCTGGCACTAGCTACTGTACATGCCTGTATTTCTTTGAGAGTTGAGTAATAAACCAGGTAAAAGAGCCCTTAATTCTATGAAAAAATAAACCTATCTACATTTTTTTTTAAAGTCCACAAGCAGTCTTATTATTACATACTGATTAAAAAAATTACTCGTTTTCATTTAGCAGGAGTTTCAGCTGTACTTACAATAAATTAGATTATATAATGGCTAGCAAGAAAAACAGTAATGCCCTAGGGATCAGAAACAAAAGCTATACAAAACAGCCTACAAGATGGCAGGAAAAAATATCTAGTATTTGTCTTCCTTTTCCAGAACATCAGTCTTTGCCACATTTAAGCTTGAATCTATATTGAGTGCAAAATGTTATTTAGACTGTCGGCATCACCCACACAAGAGCATATTTATCTCAGTTTACCGTTTGCTAATATAGCTCCGTAATCCCAGTACTCAGAAAGGAGGCAGAAAGGGGTTGTGAAAGAAGAGAGCACGGTTTAAAGTGCTGTTTGAGGAAGAATACTGGTGGTAATGGCTAGTCTGGTTGTTTAAAGCACTGTGTTACATAACATAGCCCAACACAGATGTAATTGTGCTAGTATAAATATAACTTCTTTGGCTGCAAAATATGCTATATGTGTATAAACACTTCTACAATGACGTATTTATATAGGGAGATGGAAAGGCAACAGAGCAGGTTACTGCTTTAATCACATTTTAAATAGAGTTACATGGCAGATTAAATGGAGACAAATCCTCCTATCCACTTTGCCTAGGAAAAAAAGTTTGGGGGCAATCAAAAAGACAATGACACACTCTCCACGCCTAACATTAACCCAACCAGAAGGATGCCAGGGAGAAGAAATGATGTCCCCACTGGAGATACAGGCTGTGAACAGCCATCTGAAGGTCCCACCATCTGACAGTGGAGAGGTGACTGCACAAACGTTACGATTGCATGCATGGAGTATTTATCCCTTTTCTTCAAAGAGAGGCAGTATTTAACTCTGAACAAAAGAAAGGCAGAGAAATCTAACAGTAAGATACATCTGCTTTTAAAAGAGTAGTTTCAATGACGAAAAACATTACCTGATGGAAATTGTAATCTGTTGTAACAAACAATGTTTGCATTGGTTAATATGCATTTTCTCTGCTTTGTATAATCCACATGAAATGTGAAGTGATAAAAGGAAACTTCTCACAGTATATTTGTTCTCAAAACATATACCAAAAAGAGACAGGAAATATCTTTTTTACTTCTATATCTTTTATACCTACTTTAGTATCTTCTTTTTTTAAAAACCTGTGTGAAAGGTACCTGTTCTCGTTTGCACAAGTTAATAAAGCTCCAACTCAGCTTTACTCTTCTGAACTTTCTAGTGTGCTTTTAACACATAGGTAATAAAAAAATCTCCTTAACGCAAATATCTTAAAAAATCAGATATCTAAATAAAGTAGATTAAAAAAAAATCTGCAGAAGTAATGCTTTCCAAAAGAAAATTGCATGTGAGGTGTTTTCTTTTCCTTTAAGACAACTCTACACACATTTTACTTGTACAGATTAAGTAGCATGAGGAATTTCTCAAAGCAAGAGGGAAGGGCACAGAAAATTGAAACAATCCCCGCTTCAAATATAAAGGCCTCAATTACATTTATTTTTTTAGGGAAGATTACCAAAATCAGAATCAGTACAGAAAGTGAAATACAAAGACTCAGAGATCCTGCCCTGCATGCCTCTTCTCATACAATTTTAAAGGCTATTTTTATGAACGTAAAGCTACCTGAAACGTGCCGTCCCAGTTCACAGTAGGGAAAAACCCAAGGTACTGAAGATGCCCTGAGACACCCCAGCAAACGCTGCTTTCCCAACCTGAGCAAAAGTGCAATGAATGCAACAACAAAAGAGGTAGAGAATGGGTCAGTCAAAGTCCCAAACCAGCAAGGTTTGATGCAATTCGAGTCTGAACAAAAAGATGCAGAACCACAGGAAATCCACAGAGACAATCAGGTCAATCTGTGCTTTGGGCTAACTTTTTTAGAATACCAGCGAAGGCAGATGAAACCACATTAATTTTAATTGGAGACCAAGTTGGAAGAAAAAAAAATACTAGGTCAGCAATGGCAAACTTGGAGTAAAGCTGCAAGTCAAAAAAAAAAGCAAACAACAACAACAAAATGAGAATTATCTCCTTTAGGCGTGTCTTTCTTCTGTTATTCTACAGTCAGGTAGTAATAGAGAAGCTCAGATGAGAGGATTAAAGTATGTCTTAGCTAGAATAATTATGCCCTGTCCCTACATCAGAAACAAAATCATAAATGTTCTCTTAGCTCTTCTTTTACTACTGCTTTAGCTTTATCATTTCTAATGTCTGACAACTGCATTTTGTGATCTTATAAAATATGCCTGTCAATTCTTAGATTTTTTTAAGGAAAAATAAGCTAAATAATATAAGCTAAATAATATATGCATAGGAAATTTTATTCTTTTATTTTTTTTTCCCCCCCCATGGACATTGTTCTTTTTATCTCCTTTTTAAAGACAGCTTAGTGTCATACACTACTTGCTTTCTATAGCCTTGAAGGATATGCTTGTAAATTCTTACAGTTTTAAAGGAAAAAAAATAAAAACAAAATCAGAAAAATGTTATGTCCAGAAAGACAATATTATTTAAAGAATTTTTACCTACCCAGAACATATTTAGATGTGCAGCTAGGCAGATCAGGAAAGGAATATCTTAGACAGATGCATTCAGTATAAAGGTGTTGGAAGTCAAGACTAGTTTCTGCTAATAGAAATACTTGCCTGTATGTGTATATCCCCAGGAATATTAACTGTATTATCAATAAATTTGCACAGTTCTACATCTGTCGTTTCTCAGCATTATTACTTACCCCAGTTTTATCACATAGACGTAAAGTATGAAAAGACCCCACAGCAAATAATTCTCCATCTCCAGACCAAGCAATGGATGTTATAGGATATTCATGGGGCTGTGAGCTGTACAGTAGATGTCCATAACTGTCCCATACCTTAAAAAAATATATAAAAAATGATATGACCTCACTTTGAGTGCACCTCTACTTATTCTAGAGCTACCATTTTCCCTCACAATTACAAAGGTTACAGAAATACACTCTCCAAGTTACTTTAGCATATTTTTGTGTAACTGGAAAAAAAAAATCACATAATTATAGTTCATCTTTCATTAAAGGCTGTTCCTAATCAATATTGGTTAGTTTAATGCAATGGACTTGACTTTGCTGCTATGGCAAATATTACGTTATTCTCTATATAAAATATTTTGAAATAATGAGTTTTGTTTCCTGTACTTTACTGGAAGTTTGTAACACAACGACAAGGCTTATTTTATTTGAACTTGCTTCCCCAAAATGCAAGGTACTCCTCAAATTTCTAGACCAAACAGATTTTCTCACTGATTGTAACCACTAGAAGACCAAGAAGTCAATTAATAGCATCAAGTCATTTTCAGTGGCTTTATCTCCTCTAATTTTGTCATTACCCCTTTCCGATATGTCAAATATGTCATAGGTTACATTATTCCAAGTACTCATTTTTACCATTCTACGTATTTTCCTGTACGAGTTTGTTTCAATTGCATTTTACTATTTTTTATTCTAGTATACCTTTTCAGACACACTTCTAATTTTATGCTACTAGACACAGTGAGACTCAAAAATAATGTAAATAGAGCAACAAGTTTTTCTTGAAAACTGAAAGCCTTCTCATTTAATTTTGAGCTTCTCAGTGTTATTAAAATTAGAAAACTTCAGAATGCCTACAAATATGCATTTGATAATTTAGTTTCCCCTAAAAAGTTAACCAGTACACACCTTATATTTACAATCTTCACCTGCAGAAAGAATAAGTTCATTGACTGAGTTCCAGTCAGTTTTTAAAATAAGGCCATCGTGGGCTTTCCACTGAAACAGAAAAACAAAACAAAAACATAAATGCAACAAGTCTGAGAATTTCTATGTTTAATACTTATCATTAATCATCATTTAGTAGCATTCACACACTCCAGCGAAGATCAAGGTTTCCAACAATACAAATTCACAGGCTTATTCTCTTCTGTATAAGAATAAATTAAAGACAGCTTGGAACAAGGCCGAATGAAAGCCTAACAATCTGCACGAAGAGAACGTTCCAGAGGACTGCTGCTGTATCTTTCAGCCTTTTCGTAGCAAATGGAAAGGGAAAGGCTTCTGCATCTCTCTGCTTCCTCTTTGTTCATTTCTGTAAACTAAAAAATTATTTGACAGTTTCTGTTGTGGATATTCTTCAGACACATGATTAAGCATTTCCCTTTTTGTAAATAATCTCCTTACTCTCTCAAAAAAAAATGAAGTTTTAGTTGAAATAGGAGGTGGAGAGAAAAAAAGAGCCACATGCATGCTGCCTGGAAAAATTTAGCACAAATAGTTTAATGTTTGGCAAAGCTATAGATAACTGAAAAGAGTTTTCACATGGGAAGTGAGACCTTAATGTATTAATGATACCTGTAAAACTTTAACATTTGGTTGGAGAGGTTTAATAATCAGCTGCTTTCCTGAAGTATAGAGAACCTTTTCAGAATCAGGTCCCCAGGCTACTGAGTACACTGGTGTTCCTGTAGACACACACAAAAAAAAACATTTCTTATAACTTAAGTGATCAAATTATGCAGAAACTGCAACAGCCACTTCAAACTGGTTACTTCAAATCACACATCAAAGATTCAGGAGTAGGAGAAGGCAAGCCTACAGGCAACCATTTGTCCTCCACATGTGTCTGTCTGCACTCACGGCCACATTTACTGGTTCACTTCATGTTTTAGACAGCCATAGGAACAGTAACATGGATACAACCCAGAAAACCAGCTCTGAGGACCGTCAGCTCACGCTGCACAGCCTTCCCACCCTCCTCAAGGGAACAAAAATACATGGAGTGAAGTCCTGGCAAATCCACTCGAGAAACGAACACCTACTACTTTCAGTGGGACCAGTCTAAACTGAACTCTGAACAAATCACCTATACTTACAGAAAACATATAAATAATTGATGACTTTTCCAATACTACATCTGGGTTACAGAAAAATGTATACGGATTTACGACTGCTAAAGGTAGGTTTGGATTGCACCAAAAATATTTTTTAAGATGCCCAGGATCCATAAAGAATCCGCTAACATACCACATTTTTTTTTTGTTTGCTGCACTTATAAAACAAACAAGCATCGCACATACAAGCAGCTTACAAAATCAAATGACAAAAGACAAAACTAGGAAGAGTGGCCTGCAGACTTCACAGATTTTTCCCAATTAATTGATTTTTTTCAGGTTGAAAACTCCACAGTGATGTATCTGGAATCAAACTGACTGTTCTGTTTTAAAGACGTTATGTTACAGTTTTTACATGACCTTTTTTGAAAATAGAAGAAAGTGAAAAATTGCACTGAAAAAGCATCCAAGGGAAAAAAAATAAAAAATAAAAAAACCAACAACAACAAAAAAAACAGACTTGCCAACTATGCAAATATTTTCTGTAACACTTGACAGGATTAGTCTCCCCTCAAGAAGAATCAAAGTATTACCCTACTTGATTCCTTGCAAATAGAAGTAAAAATTTAAGTAAAGAGCATGTCCAAACATTTGTTTCTATCACAGCAAAAGCCCTGTAGCAATGAGCAGCAAGTTTCAGCACAGCCTCAACATTACAAGACATGGAAATTGTGCATACAAAAGTGCAAGGAGAGGGACTGGGTGGTAAGTCCCTGTCAGATCATCGTTCCTTTTTGTGAGACTTGCTTCAGCATCTTCTGCAATGGGAAAGAGAAGGCTTATTTCACACCTGTTTTTCACCTACTGACTGAACATCCTCACTGGCAGAAATGAGGCCATTGAAGATGGGTTCAATTGCCTAAAGTTCTACCTGAGAAATAAGAAACCTCAGAAAGAGCAGTTGTTACAAGCTAAATATTTGTATTTGACGACTTCATAATTTTAGAAGAGGAAAACAGAAAGCAATTCTCCTAACTTCTCAGAAATCTGCACTTCTTAGGGATTCATGCATGTTTTAGTTGAGAACTAATTATCAAATTGATCAAATTAATTAATATTGAGTAAATAAACCATTTCAGTATAGGTATTATTTATGGTAATAAATAATAATAATAATAATAATAATAAAACACAAATGCCTGAGATGCTCTTAGTAATGCCCTTACTGTAAACTTTTCAAATATACTTCTGGCAATTATGCTCCATTTCAGAAAAAAAATCAATTAGGTATTACCTCTTAATGTTAATACTTTGAGACAGATAGCTAAGTAATTGAACTGACATATTGACTTCCCTAAAATCATCTAATATCTTACCACTTCAGTCTTCAGATGTTCTCTCTGAAGAGAAAAAGGTTTTATTATGGCAACGTCAATTCAACACACTAAACTTGATTCGAGCTTCATACTCAACACTCTAAACTGAAAGTGATGTCATTGTTCTTGAATATTTCTGTACCTTGTGCATTTTCTTTTACGAAGTCATTTATTCTATGTTACTTAGAAATATAGGATGATGTCATTTTTGTTGTCAACCATGATAGGAGTCAACTCAGAAACATACAGCATGCATTAAGTAAATCTGGCACTAGCTATTTTCCTACTGGCAGCAATCTATGCTTAAAATGACAAATTCTGTCACCAGCTGCATAGAAATTCTAAATAAACTAATTTTTGTCCTGCTCTGATGCTGATTTAACAATCAGAAGACTTTTAGATTTAAACCAAATGTTTTACTTTTTTATGATGGCTGACTACTTAACCACAATTTCCAGGGCTTAACAGCAGGAGCTAAGTTAACTCATTTCCTTCTGCACTTAACAAGAATTTGGTTGGGAAAAGACTGCCAACACATTGCACTGCTGTGCAGAGAAAAGTTCAGCAGGACAGAAAGTACAGTGAATTGTACTGGTGATAAATTGCTTGAGGACAAAGTACTGCGACAAAAGATGTGATAAAAGCAGACAAGGTGGACTGAGGGATGATCCGAAGAAGAAACATCAGCATTAAGCACACAGGGTGGGCTTCCTCACATCTCAGTGCTCTTCTCGCAGATGTTAATCCCCAGTGAATCATCCTAGCGGGCAATGTGTGTAGCAGAGAAGGAGCTAAGGTTGAGTGCCAGAGTGATGGAGCAGCCACTCAGACACTTTCAGCCACAGCAGAAACTTTGGTACTTACAACAGCAAGTCTGTGTGAGACTTCTCCCTTTCACAGGAGTAGAAATATTAATTCATACAACGTATGTCTCTCTATTGCAGCACTATATGTCATTTTGAGTCATTTTTTTTGTGTCATGTTGAATACATTTTGAGTTTGTCCCCTATAAAGTAAGCTCTGCTTCACACCTTTAATTAGACTGTTTCTATTCCAGATGTCAATTTGCTTCCAGTAACCAGAAAGGTAAAGGAAGAAGATGAAGATACTCTACAGGTGAAAAATTGAGCTCGTGTTCAAAGAGCAACACAGCCACGAGAGCAGCACACGATGGCCAAAGGCTGGATGCAGCAGAGGCCGTGGGCTCTCACGAACTTGACTCCGTGCACTGGCACAACGGAAGGACATGCGGCCACAGCACTCCATACAAGTTCCGAAAAAGCTAAAAAGGGGGAAAATATATGTTCATGTTTTTCTAGTGAATAAAAATCCAAAGATAGAACAGGCACGTAGACCATCAACCAAAGATAAGAGCCTGAAAATTTATTCCTAATACAAAGAGTGGAATGATTAGAATGTTAGCAACCCTTGCATTTAGTAATCCTTGCATTTCTCAAGATTATCGATAATGAAGTGAAAAATTAGCTCAAACCCAATATAACTCTCTTAAAAAACATAAACATTTCTGCAGAATCCTATTCTGACCTTAGGTATGTCAGTGGCTTACAGAATGGTCTGTGGGAATCTGATCCTATCACGTTTAAAGGGCTTTGGAGCCTCATAGGTCCTTATCTTAAAACACAGATAATTATTTCAAGCAGACCCAACTCTTACAGTGTACCAGAAATTCTAACAAATCAATGGAACTTGCATATTTCAAACTAGAATGTCTCCTACTTTAGAATCTACATGAAACCTCTAATAAGCATAGATAAACACAAAAAAAAACCAACCTTGAAATATATCAACTTTAAAATAAGAGTTTGTGCTTCATGTATTTTTTTTCCAAAAGTCACAGTTCAGTTAGCTTACCTTTTTACATTGAAAGCATGAAAAAAAAATATTACATCTGAATATGAACTTCCTCAACAAAATTGAAATACATTTTACATTCACTCCTGTGGTTAAGATGCCTTCAACAGGTTGAAAGAATTTAGATAATTTGTTTTAGAAAGAGATAAGGGTCTGACATTTAACCCAACCCCAGGTGCATGTGGTTTCTTAAAAAATGTCAAAGGGTCACATGATCTCAATGTATGAAGTCTGAAAAACAAAATCTAGCTCAGTATCTTCACTGAAATAGTATAGAAATGTTAGAAATTGTAATTATAAAAAAATGGCATTTCAAAAATATCAAACTTCATTTGTATAAATACATACTTTCAGCTTGCACTGTTGTATTTTTACAATAATGTGATTTTAAATTGATTTAATAAAAATAACTGAAATGTTCTACTATGCATAGAACTGTAGTTGCAAAGCCAAGATCAAGGTTAGGTCTCCACAGCCCCAGTTCAACAAAGAACATAAGTACAGGAATGGTTTCACTTCTGTAGGACTGTTTGCATGTATTAAATTAGTTACTGGGTTAAATAGGGCTGTTAAGAGTTTTAAAGGGTAGAGGAACTAACCTATATACATTTTGCATCTTTCAGGCATTCTTGCAATGCTCTTAGTAACTTTTTTTCTCCCCCCAGTTTCGCTGTAAGAGTCTGTGGCTTAATATTTTAAAATGAGTTTTTTTATTTTTAATTCTTTAGTCTCTCCAGAATCCTTAGCGTGGAACTGAAACTGCTGTCTGAAAATATTGCTATAATACATGTAGTTTGACTTTTTTTTTTCTTGAAAATTATCATCTTATTGAAAATTCAAGCTACACAGTTATTCCTTAAAATTTATCATATAAAAACAACTGTTTGGAGGGAGGGATCGAATATAAACCATTTCAGCTGAAAAGCAAATGTTAAAAAATGAAAACGGGAAAACTGGAATCTCTAACAAATTATTTCACACTCATAACAGAACTTCTAATCCAGTTCAGTAATAAAAATATGTATTTTTGCAATTTGTCTTACATCTTAGCAATTTATCCAGCCCAAGACAAAACAAAAGACAAACACCCACTGAGAAACTTCTACAGGTTGTAGTTAGCATGGCTGTAGGAAAAGGTGATTGTGCTCTATCCTTAAAAAAAAGATCACTTGACAAAAAATTCATAAGAGATATGATATTCAAAAAAAGACAAAACAAATAATAGAAGCTCTTCTTCAATGTAGAGAAGCTCCTGCTTTGAAAATAGTTGCTGAAAAATGCCATGATTTATCTTTAATTTTAGTGAAGATTATCTAGGCCTAAAGATCATTAACCAAACCAGGCTTAGGATCTGTTATTTAAGTATTTTTTAGATGCCTCAAATTCAAAGTTCTAACTGACGTTTAAGAAAATTAACTTACCTTGCTGAGCTAACGTGGATCTCAGCATTCCACTTTTAGACCAGATTTTCACTTGGCCATCTTCACCAACTGAAAAGTTATCAGAGAAATCAACTTAAAAGCAGTAACAAGTCTAACAGTCATGGCAGTTGTAAACTTAGGGCACTTTTTGGGAAGTACTGAAGTTAAAATAAGTCTGGATCTTTATACAAGTAATATAGTTTTTACGTAGTCTTCCTAACATGCAAATAGATATTATTTTAAAGAAAAATATTTAAGTCCTTTACTGCTGTTATCAACAAGTCTCGTCCTCTCCTGAAACTCCTTATGGTCTTCTTAACTGAAGCTGCTCCTGGCTAGAGAAAGTCCATCCCAATTCAAGTACCCTAAGTTACAGATTTTCTATTTAACATCGCTAGTAGTCTACATCTATTTACAGTTCAATGTCCCAGAGGCTGATTAAATGAATCTCTTAAGAGTCCAAAGGGAGAAGGCGCAGATTTTAAGTATTAAATTGGAGGCTTCACAGATGATAAATGGTGAAACTGAAGATAACTGGGGGCTCGGTTTGGAAGGCTTAGATTTTATAACATAACTGCATGCTACCAAGAAACTTAATTTACTTATTAAAGCTCTTATGTGCTATACAGCAAATTTAGTGATGTATGTATAAAATAACAGTGATTTCCTAAGGTGTTATCACATTTGAAATGCACAGGTCTTAGCCTTTATTTAAATCTTCCAGAATCAACTGATCAGGAAAAAGGTGCACGTGGACCCTTGATGCCATTCTGTCTTTTGAAGGTAATTTACTTCCAGACTTCAGGTTTTTATATATGGCAGATTTACCCCTAAAATAGTTTAAAAAGTGTAACAAAAACGAAAAAAAAATAAATCCTGTGCCCATTTGATATTGTTAAAATAGAGCCATAAAGAACATTTTAACTGATAGAGTATCACCAACGATTCGCTATTCAACACTCTTGTTGCAGGAGAAGAGTGGATGATCTCAGAGTACCCTATGTGGATGTGGAGGTGAATTCACACATTTCCCATAAGCATCATGCAGTTTTTCAAATATATATATATATATATTGAAAGGCAAGTTTGACTTTTTCTTTGGAGAACTTCCTGAGGCAAATTGGCCTTCAAAAAGAACAATATTTCTATCCCTCTGGGATTTAAGAGGAACATGCCAGACAGAATCCCTTAAAGCACCATTTTAGAGACAGACTGAGTCTGGAAACAAGCAGATCCAAAATTATCTTCAGTACTTCTGGACTGAGTTGGATCTTGTCCAAAGAAATCAGCTGTGCTAGATCAACAGGAGGCTGCAGAAAATTCTGACACCAGCAGAAATCAAAAAGTCTATCACAGGAAACATAATTACCTTCCCCTTAACATCAAGATAGGTTTTCTTCAGGAAAGTGACCAAAGCAATTAATTACCAAAAGATTTAGGGGAAAAATAGACACGTAGAGATGCAGACACCAGGAGATCACTCTTCCAGCACCGACAGAGAAAAGGATTAGACAGCAGCTAGACTGTGCCACTCCAAACAGCCAAGGAAGAGCTGCACAGGAACATTGAAGATGCTCACGAGGCCTCAGTAAGCTTTGCTGGCCAAAAAAATTCTAATGACATGTGCAGGTATAAACGTGCCAACTTAGCAACCTTTTTTTTTTTTTTAATGTAACAGACAAGAAAAAACCACACAAGTATTCTGCTTTATGAAGTACTCAATATCTACAAAAGCCTCTAGGCATTGATATTAAAAACATTACTTTCAAGTAAATGTGATAACTTCTAATAAACAGGATCACAATAAAACAGACGTTTTTTACTCACTTTTGTATTAAAGTAGCAAATCATCTTCTAAAACATCATTGATCAAATAGTACAAAATTAATTTATATTAAACTAAGTGATAATACCTCAAGTGATAACAACGACTTTTAAAAATGCAACTCATTTTGGCACACTGTTACTGATTTTGTGTTTCCATTTCCCCCCTTTCTCACAAGGGAGAGAATTTTAAGCTACACCAGTATGTGAACACTTTAATAGATTCAGTTTTATTCATTCAAATTCAGTATAACAAGAATATCTCTTAGGAAATCTGGGACTACATCTTTTAAATATATGCCAAGGATTAAGTTATGTTTCCAAAGCATTGTGTTGGGTTTATCCTATAGTGTAAAGCTCTCATGCTCTGCACATTTTGTTACGCACTTATGTTTCATAAATTTTAATATTACATTTTTGTACCCTTTCACTTCTTCACGGCATACCATCTATGTATCCAAAAAAAAAAAAAAAAAAAAAAACCAACAACAAAAGGCTTTATTTTGAGAGCTCTCTTCAGTTTTCAAACCGCTTCATTTCCTCAAGAGCGCTTACCTGTGGCCAGCGCTGTTCCCTCGGAATTCCACCTTCCTGCAAGCACGGCTCCGCAGTGGGCTTCCACACTTTTCTCTACTCTTCCCGATTTGGAAATTAAGTGGAACTTCCCTAAACAAAAATTCAATACAGAAATTGAGTACCTATTTTTGTGAATCGGTATTTACTTTGTTCTCTTCTGTTAACAACATGCGTGCAAAACGAGGTGGAGAAACCAAAAAAACAAGCGCAATTACATTGTTCACAACCATGATTAGCCCAAACAAATGAACTTTTGCAGAAGAAACATTTGTAAACTAGCTAAAATCTGTTTTTTTTTCTCCTTTTGGTATATGCAATCTTTGTTTTGCCTGTTCATTTTGCTTGTGCCCCTCTAAAGTGCGTGTGTTTCTCTGGGGACAGAGCCGCCTGCTGTTATTTCATTGTCCGAAAGCTGACAAACAGAGGTACGCACGCTGCAGCCCAGGAGAGTCCTTGGGTTTTCCTTTTTTTTTTTTTTTTTAAGATCTGAAAAATCACTCAACACCAAAAGGATAATGGAAAAGTTCGTACGATCTGACCATCAGCGAGCGCGTTTCTCTGAGGAAGTCTTACTGCTCGCATTATGGAGCTGTTATGGAAATTCACAGAAGCCAAAAAACAAAGCTATTAATGATTTCAACAGAAGCATGAGGAAGTCTTTCTTTCCAAATGAGGGATGTTGCTTAAATCCAGGAAGATCAAATTTAAACTGGACCAAAGAGCAGACAAAGGAGGGCTTGGAAACATGTGGCAGAACAAATGTGTGGCTTAGAATAGTTCAGCAACACAAATTAACTACTTTAAAACCAAAACTCTTTTAAAATTATTTTATCTAATATGTGCCAATAAGCCACTAGAAGCTATTTCCAGTGTGAGTGAATTCTTTGAAATGAACACGGCTACCTCACACCAAGTGCACGCAAATGCTCCGTCACTTCAGGTGGGATCAGTTTTCCATAATTAACATATGCATGTGACATGACACATATGACCCTCCTGCTTGGGAGTATGAATTATAAGACAGGCCACATCAGGTGGCCAGGATCCCAGAATGTATTGAGAAAACATGGAGAGAAAGACGGGCATATTTGGAGTTAGAACGGCGTGGAAACAAGCATCTGAAGGTATTTTTGTTGGTCATTGCCTTTATGACAAGCCTGAGGGAGAGGAAGGGGTAAGATGAAGGCAGTTTAACCTGTCAAAATGAGGTATCTCCTATGCAGAAGAACTAGAAACCTAGTTGGAACTACAATATTGACATCAGCAAAAAGACCCTTCAGCAGTTACTAGCTAATGGGAAAGCTTCCAGGAGAGCACCGCGGGGCTCAGCGCTCCTTAAGGAAAAGCGTAGAAGTTGGCTGCCTCTTGCAGGAGGTGGAGGAAGGCTCTCTGACCTCAGGGAAGCTGGTAGGGTATGCTACAACCCCTGAAGTAACTGGATGATGGAAGCCATGAGCAGAGGTGCCAGGAGCATCTCTAGAAATCCCAGCAGCAGCAAGACGGGGTCTGAGTACAGGCAGAGGTGGCCGCTCCACCAGCACGGGCCCAGCCTGGCACAAAGAGCTGGGGGCAGAGGTGGTGCAGCGAGACAGAAACAGACTAAAAACCCATCCATCTTAGTAAAGAAACACGTTATCAAGGCAAGTATGTGTATGCAGGTGAGAGTGGAGTTAGCTATGAACCACACTGAAAGTAAAACCTAAGACACCACCACACTGAACACACATTAAAAACAAAATCTTCACTAATCTTGGCTACTGTGCAAGCGGCCTGCGCTTCCAGAAGCCTGAAGTGACTTTTATTGTGTTTTATTCTGCACTTCAATTTAAGAAACAAAACAAAAACAAAACTTGAAAACAAAAGCAGACTAAAAGCAAACACAAAGCATTCTGGTAGATCTGTCAGTAAATAAACATCAGGCGGACATCAGTGCTCTTCCTAGTATTATTCAAATGAGTACAATTACGCTTTGTCTTCATTTTGAGCATATAAACAAAAAGGCACAAGCATCCAGCCAAATCTCTGCCAACACAGTATTTCCAAGCTAAGGACTTAATACTGAAGAAAAAGAATGGTTTGTATAAATCAGTTTACTTGAGCAGACCGTTTTAAATATCACACACTGAACTGTACATTTTTGCTTTTCATTACCACTCAGTAAAGGCCTCGGTACTCCTCTAAGAAGCCCCTGCAACCTGACACATAGCAGGAACAAAAACAAAACAAAAGAACAACAAAAAAATGGCAGTTGGCAAGCAAAGTATTTGGGTTTAAGTCACGTTATTGGGAAAACAATGGGCCGTGTCACTGTACAGGATAAAACCCTGTGACACTGGGAAGCATTCAACTCGCTGATCCATCTTCTGCATCCCTTCCCGGTCTGCCAGCTCCTACTTTTTCACAAGGCATCTTCCAAATAATAAAACGTAGCGATTTGTGGCCTAGTAGGAAAGAATACATCTTGAAATAAAAACAGGTCCATCTTTGGCACTAAGAATTCATCTGGAAAGAGGATCGTGTGTTTAAGAACTGTTCAGTAATACTTAAGCACAAATCAAAGTTTGCATGGTTATCATCTTTATTTCTGTAATTTCTTTACTTTTCCAACATTAATTTACAAGTTATGATAGTCAAATCAACACGACTCATTAAATACATTTTTTTCATTGCATTCTCACATAGAAGTTGCTCCAAAAGCCAAATGTCAATGGATTGCTCTGCCTTCTTCTCTCTTCTGTTCTTCAATTTAACATTCAAGTACTAGAGGCTTTCAAATAGAAGTTATCGCCTTCTTATACACAATTAAGAAAGGGAAAATTTTAGCTATATGCTTGGAATAGATATAAGTGATTCAACTTAACCTTACTTTAAGTCTCAGATTTGTAAAATACTGTTCCCCTCTTTTTATGAAGTACTGAAGCCAGAAGCTGTCCTCAAGCTTAAAGTGACTCTCCAGTTCTGGAGGAATTTCAAGTGGGAGATTAGCAGCCTATTTAAATACAGAATAAAAAAGATGTACATTTTGTTCATTACTTTTCACAGATGTTAAATGCTGACCTAATGCAAAATTATCAATAAAATAAGAGTTGAAAAAAATAGGTCTATTCCCACATGATTTGTGCTTAATGTGCAATTTAAAGCTAAACATTTTCTTTATTTTTGTAAATAAAGTAATAGCATAATCAATGTAAGTTGGAAGTAAAAGAACAATATCCCACAAGAGATGAAAATCAGAAGAACACCCAAGAGGATTACATTTACATTTGCTCTAATTTCACAAACATCTGTAGTTGAACCAGGAATTAAATGCAACCCTGTAAAGACATTATACTCAATTTCTATCAGATTCAGCAAATTTCCAGGAATCCTTACCACAGAGATGAATTAGCTGCTGGAGGAAAATTGCAGGCTTGACACATAAGGCATGATATATATGTAGTAGCTAAACAAAATTTTTAATTTTACCATTAAAAAAAAAAGTAGTTCAGAAATAAAACTTGATTATACACTTACAATGCAGTAATTCACTCACACATATACAAAAAAAAAACCAAACCCTTGCAAGATAAGTTATATCCATTATAAGTGCTAGGTTACACTAGGAGAAAAACTGAGATTTTCTGCATCAAGGTTTATCTCCATTTATTTGTTTCCAAATTAGGTTCGTGGTGGGTTTTTTATTTCTATTTCATTGGGGAAAATGGAACAAAACTATAATTTTGTTTTGACTAATACATTCCAGGAACAGTTTTCCAAAAATCAACTTTTCAGGCTGAATTTAGCACTCAATGCTAAGAGCTTACCCCTTAGTCTGAACAACAGGTATTAGGTTAAAAAAAAGTCTGTGAGAAAGCAGATAAAGTGCTAACTTATACAAGACAAAAAAATGTGAATTAATTACAGTAAAAATAATTAATTCCATGAGTAAGAGCAAAGCTAATCAAATGTTACTGCCTAAGAAGGGAGTCCAGCTGAATCCTCCCAGCATTGCAGGGATGGCAACAACTCTTCCACGTGGACTGTCACCAGCCCGTGCCACAGCTGCCCCCTTGTTACGGCGTTCACTAATTCAGTGTTTTTTCATCATGTGGCTGCCCCTTTCCATAAAAAATGTAGGGATAGAGGGCACTCCGTCTCTCTGGAGCTAGTTCCAAAGTTATTGATTACCTGGCAGCAAGCCGCCTACAAGTCTGACCATGGAGTCCCACTTTCTTTTCTTAGGGAGCAGGAAAAAAAAGTTCCTAGGTTTTTTCATTCAGGTTTGTTTAAATTTAGACTCAATGCTTATATACACATTGGGATTTACTTTATTCAGTTAAATACAAACTACATTCTATCTTCCTTATGCAATATCCTATGTTACGCTCCTACCTCAGGGTATCTACTGCTCTGTACAACCTTCTGTCACCCAAGAAACAGGATGGGCCAGGAGACTGCAGACTTTGAATGGACAGTACCTACTCCAGCCGTAACACCGTTAAGGTGATAAGCCTTAGGAATGTGCCGAGAACCGTACAATCCAAAGGGCCTACGTGTTTGTAAAAATAAATAAATAAATAAATAAATAAAATCCCACTGCACGATAAAAAAAATCCCTCTGCAAGTTGGCAGAGGCAGCCCAATCAGTTTATACTGCATGCAAGCAAGAAACAGCTGCATTAAAAGAAAGTGAAAGTTAATCAAGCTGATCTCCAGAAGTTGGACAATGACAGTTTACAGACTCTCAAGTGCATATGGATTCTGAGACAGAGTTACATGATTGTTTATATGTTTTATTAACAAAAATCCTTTTAAAAAAAAATATGGAAGAGACAGCATTCTTCCTGGCCCTTTTGTCTCTATTCCTTGTGGCTGAAATCTTTATAAAGTACTCCAACATCAGCTAGAATCCCAAAATGACAACTTTAGGTTAGACAGAATATGTTTGGTAAAAGTTACAAATGAACAAAAAAAGTCTTATCAAGGAAATGCAGATCAAGATTAAGGGACTGGTTTAGAATTTGTTGGTCAGACAACTAAAATCTCATGCAGCAACGAGAATCATCTGCTAGGCTGTAAGAACCCCTCACTATAAACCCCTGCCATTGACTTAAGTCACTTAGAGTAATCCCCATCTCTTAAAAATTAAATGACAGCCTTAAAAAGTCCTAACAAATCCCGGAGAAGATTCCGGGCCCTACCTATACATGATGTTATTCGTGACTCTTTATTCCTAAAGGGTATCTCTGTTGCAGTTCAATTAATCCACTTAGAGGAGAAGGGCACCCATAGCTACTAGACACTACGTTTAAGAACTGCTACCTTACCTAAATTTGCATCGGGTATAGACTAAAGCATGTCAGAATGGATGCTACCAGAACATGCTTCTGTTTTTTTAACACTTCTGAAAAAATAAAACCAGATTTTCAACCTTTCAATGAAGGTACTTGTAGCCCTTATATATACACCGAATACCTCAAAGAGATCTTGGCATCCAGTCTGAACCGAACTTTCAGCCTTCCTAATTGTTAAGAGCAGCCATTACTAGCAGCCAGAGAAATCACCAAAATTTCATGCAAGGAATGAATTTTCCCTGCCTTCTTCAAACAATATTATCTCTCTCTCTCCATACAGAAAGCTATGGTGGACACATCAGCTCCAGCCTGCTAATGCCCAGTAACAAACCTGTTCCCTACCAGGCTCACAGGGAAGCCAGCCACACAAGCAGCCCTCACAAAGGAAACATACTAGACCCACAAATCCAAGGTTCTGGCCACAACCTGGGCAGAAGTTAACTGGAAATCATCCATCAGTCCCATTGAAACCATCAATAGGTCTCCTTGAAAGCGATCAATAAGGTCACGGACTGACAGCCATTATTATTCTGATGGGAACTGCCTACAATTGACCATGATCTGTTCTGCCTGAAAGAGCTGGCAGGGATTTAGGGCAGCGAAGTGCTTTGAGCTCACTGCTGAGAAACTTCCATCGCTGCCGTTGTGTCGGAACACAGCTTTACCACCTCTGACCGCTGACAGAAGAATATAAACTCAGTTTAGCAGATTCATGTGATCTGCTTCTTTGCACACATAATTACCGCTATCAGCAGGACAGTTTAATTGACTTATTCTGAAACCTTTCACTGCGTTTTCAACAGAATAAAACAAAGGTGTGAGATGTTAGGATCTGTATAAGGACTGCCCAACTTCTGCAAGCGAGTCATAGAGCTTTTCCAGGTCTCTCATTTGCCACGTTCTTGGATGCACCACATGGAAGTGTTAGAAACCCTTCCCAAACTAACATCCCATCAGCAGGCTCGTGGTCAATAACAAGGTCAATGTAAGATAAAATAAAAGCAGATTTCATAAAGGATCAAACACCTTGCAGTCTTAGTTTTAAAATTGACAGGTTCAGGAAGAAACACTCTAGTCTGAATTACTGGGTTTCCACACTGTAGGTTCTTTACAGCAAAAATAAAAAGGGGGTGAATGAAAAATTCTCTTTATTCTTATTTTTAATATTTTCTTTTTTAAAAAATGGAGAAAAAAGTCCAAGTGTTTTACTTAATGAAGAAAAGGGATAAGAGAAGAATAGAAAGGGAAAATATATGCAGAAAATTGTCAATGGCATGGATCATAATCCCAACTGCAGTACCAAGAAAGGAGACAAGTCTGACCTGACTTGTATGGACTGCTTCATAATAAATGTAAAATAATAATGAAACTAGTTACCTAAGATTTCTTCACTGAAAAATTTGCCATCATACAGGGAAAAAAAATTGACTGTGTTTAAGTTGGACAAAAATTAATGTCTCCTTGGGGAGGAAGAAAGATAACAAGCAATCATCAAACCTCCTGGCTCCTGCTTCCCTTCCACAAAGCAGAATCTGCACACTGGAATACAGTCACCACTGTCACTACTGTCATAAAGTCCAGCCCAGTACACAACTACACTGGACACACAGCAGCACACAGCAGATATATGTGTATAGATGTCTGCCACCACGGCCGACACACAGACTAGTCTTGCAGATCTGATGACAGCCAGAACTAGATGCTTCAGAGGGATAATCAAGACTCCACAGAAAGCAGATACGAGACATGTTCTTGTAGTATGTCCAAGATTTAGCCTACGTTGATATTAAACATAAAAATTAAGCCATTTCAGTATCTTCTGTTTTGATAGCTATAAGTGATCTGGTATCTATGTTGGTAAGTAGTCTGGACATATTTAAAGCTACTAGATAATGAAATAGACAAATGGGAAATGAGCTGTGAAAAATGACAGAATTTGACTTTACATATAAAATTACGTATCTGCTGACAGAAGTATGTCTAATAACATTGTATCGGTGAAAACTATACTAATACAATGGATTAATTTTGAAACATCTTTTTTTGTTACATCAGTGCAACTCCTATATAGATATTTGAAATTGTTTTATTGCAGACTATTTAAATGAAAATAATTCTTTAAGTATTTGTGACATAAGCACAAAGTGGTGTAACATTATAAGTATTTTTAATTGACTTACCATCAGAACTTGTCAGAACAAAGCTCTCAGCATGGGACTGCTTCTTCCCACCTATACTTCTGGGAAGCCAGTGAAGATCTATGGGATAAGTATCATCTGGGAGTTTCACTACTCGAGTAGTCTCACTAGTTAAAAGGTTCCATTTCAAAATTTGGTGGTCATCACTGCAGGAATATAGCTCATCTGCTGTAGTCCATCCCACACAGCTAACTAATTCCTTATGTTTAATTAAATTAAGGAAATCTGAAAATAGTAATAATTAAAAATGGACATAAAGTATCTCAGTACAGTAACATTATTTTTGTAAGATTACATAAAATGTTTGATAAATAGGAAATATGATTCATTTTTTCTTTGCTCTTTTGTGTCAAGGAAAGAGATGTTAGAAATTCATCAGGAAATAAAGCAGACAAGCCATATCATGTAAAAATAGAATTACTATGATATATATTTATTGAAACATTGCAGAACTATTGGGTTATACCTGTAAAGCATCTTAGTGAACAATGCAAGTGCAAATCGCCCCATTATTGTTCACATCAACACACGTGGTGTTGATTTCCTAACACCACATTGTGTATAAACTTGACATATTCGTTAAGAAATTGAAAATCACACTTTTGTTTATATCTGCTACATGTGCATCCTCTTTCAAGCAAGTATATAACATCACTACTCCTATTTACTGTCTTGGAAAGATTTAACATCACTACAAACAGGAAAGGAAAGAAAAACTGAAAACTTCATAGCAAAATGTTGACAGCTTCTGAAGGGTAAGTGTTACTCTGAGAACATTCCCCATCTCTTAAAACATTGTCCTTAAAGACTGCACTAGATGGTAAGGTTAGAGAAAAGCTACCTCCGATTTACAAATATTTTACAAGGTTTAAGATAAATAAAATCATTTCTAGAAAGAAACTAAACAAAAATAATATGTTTTTCTGTGTTTTATTCTGAGACAAAGGATATGCTTTGGTTCCTTTAAAAGTGAAGTCTTCAGTCTCATTTCAGTTCTTCAGATGTATCATTAAAATGATACGTAGGTATGATATAACTGTAATAAAACAAAGCAAACATACATAAGTAGCCAAAACTAAAAAGGAAGATACCAACTGCAAGACAAAGTTTTGAATGACCAGCATTGCATTAGCACTGTCCCAAAATAAGCACCAAAATGAACCTGAGGTTTTAAGGGAATTCTGTTTGTACAGTACCCAACTGCATACTTAACATGATTTCTGAGTATAAACACAGCGGGCAATTTAAAGAACAACTCATGGTAGGAGCATTTTGCTGGAATGTTGTGAGCTGAAATACTGACGTTCCCTTGTGCAGACATATAGCTACGACAGTAGCAAGGGAAAACCTGGAATCACAAACTTTTCAAGAAGCTTCAAGTGCTTAGTGTCAGCACTGTGAGAAAAGCTATGATGTGAAAATAACCCTGCTGTGACCAAATTATACACTATCTTACTCTGTCATCCAGCGCTACTTGTAACGTCCATGATACTTTACTGCAACACAGTAATTCCATAAGCAGTTCAAAGAGGTCCCACGGTCCCATCCCCTTCCCTCTTTTAACAGCAAAAGCCTTTCAAGTCTGTGCCTGGACAGGATGGAGGCACCGATCCGGGTTAAAACTCATTCGCCCTTCAGGATGGAGAGAAGCGAGTGTGAGAGATTTGGGGCAAACGGTACGCTCCCAGGAGAGCACAGTGATACACAATGCAACCTTCTGAACTTCTGGAATTTTTTCCATCATAAAAATGATGATGTGTCAAACAGGTACTATGTAGAACTTAAGAAACATTAGAAGGATGCCCGAAGGATAAAATAACTTAATTTTCCACCCTACTTAACTATTGCGTGTGTTAATCAATGTAATTTTTAAATAATTCTCTCTCTCATATTTGAATGTCTAATTTTGTTCTCATGCCTTAACCAAAAACTGTGCGGCAAACCTCAACACACAGGAGTTTAGAAGGGGCCTAAGTTTGTGCTCAACTTCCAAGGTAGCCTTTTAATCAAGTCCCTGACTTCCATATAGTGGCAATGCCTTTGCTCAGCAGGGCCACATACCTGTTCAGCCTGTGCTACAATGCATTCCACACCTAAACCCCCCCTTTCAGCTGCTTCTTGGTAGTTTTTAACTTCTTATTCCTCACTTAAGAGTTTCAGGAGACGTGCTGGTATGGCCAGCTTCCACTGCGGGGACACCCAAAACAAACTGTCATGTGAAAAAAAAAATCATATTAATTCTGTTAGTTTACTTTCAAGGAATGAAATAATTATCGTGATTTTTGAAAAGGACAGTTTGAAACACTCCTTCTGGGCACCTAAATGGCATGAACTTGCTCGAGATACTCGCCGAGCACTCCGTGGCCGTGCGGCTGCACCTGCCATCGCCAGGTGAGGTGTTATGGGCACAGGACAGCTCGGACAGCGGCGACTCCTCTCATCCTACACCCTTCGTGCATGCATTCAGTGTCAGAACTCAACAGTCCAACTGCTAGCACATCAGCTGAAAGCATTTCCCAGAAGCTTCTCAAAAAGATATGGTAATAAGGAGGCGGCTGGGCACCAACTTCAGGCAGCAAGCTGCTCTACATGAGCTCAGCTCAGCTTCTCCCGGCCTCAAACTTGCATTTTTTTAAAGAAAACACCGCAGCCCCGTGCCTCCTCGTCACAATTCCCATGCTGCGCTCTCCTCCCCTCAGCTGCTCTCCCTCCGGAGCTGCAGGACGAGAAGTGAGGGAGCAGAGAGGGCCCAAGAGGCTGAGCAAGGCTGTGAGAGGCAGACAGACGGAGCTGAGGAGGCAGAGGGACGCGGGACCCTCCTTTTCCCTCAGGGACAGGACCGAGGCCGGTGCCCAGCTCCCCCGACGGCCTCTCCCTCCCGCCAAGCACCCCCATGGAGCCGGGGGACCACCGGCCCCCAGCCGGTCCCCAGCCGGCCGCCTGCCCGCGGCTCTCCCCGCACTCCCACGGGTCCCGGCTCGCAGATCTCGGCTCGCAGCCCCCTCACCCGCCGCTCCCTGCCCGGCCGCCTTTACCTGCGCCGGGACGGGGGGTGCCGAGCGGAGACAGCCACGGCCGCTCCCTCAGCGGCCGGCCTGAGGCGGCCCCCGGCGGCTCCCGCCTTCCTCCCAGCACAGGCGGCGTCTCCGCGGCCCCCCCGTCTCTATAGCGACTTCCCGCGAGACTTCGCCTTCCTCCTCCTCCTCCTCCTCCTCTTTCCTTCCTCCTCCTCCTCCTCCTTTTCTTCCTCCTCCTTCCCCCCCCGCCACCTCACGGGCTCGGGCGGGCCGTCACAGGCCAGGTGACGCGGCCCCCGCGCCGCCCGTTAATTAGCGCCGATTGAAAACCGCACCACATTTTTATTATCATCGCATTTTTATTCTTATTATTTTTTTTTTATTCCTAAAAGCCCCGTCCGCTCGGCCGAGCCGTCCCGCCGCACGCCCAGGCGCCGCCCACTGACCTACTTCCAAAACCCAAACGACCCCCCCGGCCCCTTCACACGGGGAGCGGGGCGAGTCGCCTCAAACACCACCTACCGCGCCTCAACCTCCCATGTTAGAAATAAAAAACAATAAAAACTAAACTAAAATCAGACAAAAATCCACTCCAAAACGGCTCCGAGCGCGGTGAGGCGCCAGATGGCGGCCGGGGGGGCTTTTTTTTTTTGCGGGTTTTTTTTTTTTTTTTTTTTTTCCTGCTTTCAAACGCGCGGCGGGCCGGCCCCCGCCCCTCCCAGCGTGCCCCGCGCCTTTCTAACGAATTTCGGTTCGAGTTCGCCGTTTGGGCGCCATTTTCGAGTGTGGCAGCCGCCGAGCCGCCGCGGCCAGCCCTGCCCGCAGCCCCGCTGCCTCTCCGAGCCGCCCCGGCCGGGGAGCCGGCGGCCGGTCCCCGGGGCAGGGGGACGCGGGGAGCTTCCTGAGGAGGAGGCGTCCCTGAGGAAAGCGAGCGGCGGGGGTCGCCGAGGCGGTGAGGAGAGCGGTCGGGAGCGGGGGCGGCGGGCGCTGCCCTCAAAGCCCTGAGGGGCGGCGGAGCCCCCCTGGCTGTGAGGGGCTCGCTGCCCGGTTCCGTCGTGCGAGGGGTTTGAGGGGGAGAGGCGGCAGGGGGCTGTCCGCAGCCCCGGGGGCAGGGGAAGCAGCGCTGCCCCTGTGCCCTAGGGACCGGCGGGGGGAGAGGGGTGCTGAGCCCCGCGGTGCGGAGCCCGGCTTTGATCCGCTTATGAAGCGGGGACCCCTCCGCAGCCAGCTCCGCTGCTCCTCCGAGCCCCGAGCCCGAGGTTTAAGCCGCTTGAAAAGACCGCGGCGGGGCTGCGGCCGCGTCCCTCAGGGCGAGGGGCGGCTTTAAAGGCTCCGAGCTGCTCGCTGACACCGGCTGTCGGCCTCGGAGCCGGCAGGGAGCCTTCCTGCCCGGCTCCTTCTCGCTCTGCCCGGGGCAGGAGGTCGCCGAGAGATGCTTTTAACCCGCACCTCGGGGCTGGCTTTGGGGCGGGGGGGCCCGGCCGGCGCCGAGGCTGGGAAGTTGATGAGGGAGCCGGCGGCCGCTTCACCGCCGTTTGAAGGCTGAGGTGTGAGGGATCGGGCTGGTCCCTCCTGGTGAAGCCTGTACGGCTTGGAAGGGGCCGATGAGGTAGATGGGTCTGTATTGCGCCATTCTGCTTGAGTGGAACGGTTTTGGGGAAAAAAATAAATAAATCTGGTGCTCTGAGAGCTGTAATTGTCTGAGACAGCCATTGCGGAACACTTCTGAACCGGGGCACTGACTCAAATTGCCTTAAAATGAGATCTCTCGCTCGTTTCCCCCCCCCTCCCCCATTGTCCCAAATGAAGGGCTCTCATGAGAGTGTGGGCTGGGGGTAGGTCTGAAAACGTCAAATGATTGGCACCAATTGTAAGATGACTTTCTAACCACGTCAGTTTTTTATCTTGTGAGAAGTAAACTTTCTCATGTCTGTTTTTCTGCAAACTAACTTCGCCACTTGCTGCGATTTAAACTCTTTGGGGAGAGTTTTGCTCCCGCGGCCGCCTTTCTTCTCAGCGGTCGTTTTCTATTTCTACTTTTTTTGGGGGGGAGCTGTGCTTAAGCGCCAGCTGATGGACTTTTGTACCGCTTCCTTCTTGATCAGATAACTTTAACATCAGAACTAGATGAAGGTATTTTGTCTTGCTTTCTCTGTTAAATGCTGAGCGCTAGCAGTGGAGGCTGTTCTATCTTGTGAAACGAGCATATTGATTTAAACTGCTTAAGAGCCAAGCCTTTGCTATAATTACACAGCTCTTTTTGTTTGTGTACAAGCATATAGCCAGCATGGAGTGTTGAAAGGAAAACGGGTGTCAGCTCTGAAAGGTGTATGTAAAGAGCGCTTCCAGGAGAGGGGAGACATACGGCTTTTCAGTTTGTTTTGCAAATGCGTCTTTAACTCTTTGGCCCCCAGCATTACGGTTGCTTTCTCTGAGCATGCTAACTCCACTGAACATGGCCGTGTGAGTTTTCAGTAGGTAGATTCATGCTGTTTCTGCAGATTAGGGTGGGTCCGTTGTTTTTTGGGGTGATGGGTGATATGTTTGCGAGGCTCAGGCTTTGTTTTCGTTTCGAATTTGGATTTTTGCCGTCAAAATACATCTAGTCTGTAGTTTCCACGATAGTCAAACGTGTGGATTAACACATAGGTATATTCCTTAGGGGATCGTAGTTCATCGCATAGATCACGGGGTTTTCTTGTTTATGTCAGAAAAGGAGGTAGATCCCTTCAGTAGTTTGATTGCTTGGAGTTGAAGGGGAGCAGCCAACAGATAACTATGGCAAGCAAGAGCACCAAAACATCCACAGCAGCCCGTCAGAAGGGCAGGAAGCCTTTAGAGGATTCCACCAGTGACATGGAAGTGGAAAAACAAGGAGGCAGACAGCTTGGTGAAGTACAACCACAAGGTAGGTCTGAATTTTGTGGTTCCGATGGCATGTAAACTAGATGATAGTGCATATTTAGCAACAGTGCTCAGCTGAATTTACTGATTATGCCAGATGGGGATTCACTCTTTTCTCGTCTTGAAAGGAATATTGAAAGCCTTGACTCCTGGCAAGTTTAAACTGCTTTTAAAGTGGTGAAGAGTGTTTGCAAAGAGTTAGTGTTTGGACCAGTGACACAGTACAAGTGCAAAAGCAATTTTGTAGATTTTCTCCTAATAAAGCCTATTTCATAGTCCTCTTCTATAACATTGTATTTAAGATTATGATACAACAGCAGGATTTTTCAAATTTATATGCAGCCAATGGTCTGGGTTTTCTTGGAATTGAATAAATGTCAAGTTTATTTACTTAACTCTTAAAACGATTTGACTTTCTTTTTCATGAACCAATGTGTTTTCTTGTATTCCTTGAGGTTTTTGTTGAAAATGTCTGGAAAAACAGCAGCGTGTGTCTTTTTTAGTATCCAGATAGGCAATTTTTAAAGCAAAGGTATTTGACAAATGGATTGATATGTTGAAATTGGTGGCAAAAACTGCTGTCTGTTTGAAGGAAAAGTTGCTAGTAACTGTTGAAAAGCTGCTTTGCTTACAACTAGCAGATATCCAGGGGGCCAGTTTGTTTTCGTAACAAACTTCCTGTCTTTGCAGAGTAGTTGTGCTGTCATTACAGCTTTCAGAGCATTGTGCAGCGATACCTAAATCTTGCAGAGTGACTTGCGAGCATGCTTGAAATGTGGCTTTGCACTTATTAATTAGAAAGACCTTGCCTGTTTCAGATTTGTAGGCTTATTGTGACGGTTGTAGCAAATGTAATTGCAGAGTGCCTATTAAACTGTTAGAATAAGAATTACATAATGAAAGAACAAACCCACTAGTGAATCGATGGGACATCTTAAGTATCTCTTTTTAAAGATTCAGTTCATTGGAAGAAGGGTTTTAATACCACTTAGCTTATTTTAATAGTTGCACGCAAATGTATAGGTCTGGTTAATATAGAAACAATGTTTGCTTATCAAATTGAACACTTTACAAGGTGTCTAGTCATTTAGAGCTTGTAGTCTTAATTTTCTTTCTGCTTGTTTTGGATGGTTTTTAGCAGTCTCAGATGAGATGCTTGAAAATCGAAGTTTAGAAGAGATTTTGGGTAGCATCCCTCCTCCCCCACCTCCAGCAATGACCAATGAACCTGGTGCTCCTCGTCTCATGATAACTCATATTGTAAACCAGAACTTCAAATCCTATGCAGGGGAGCAGACTTTGGGACCTTTTCATAAGGTATCTTTCTTTTACCTTAATCATTTTCCAAATGAAGGTAAGACTTCACTGTGCTGGTATCCCTTCCTGTATTTTCACATAACCTTACCTCAGAAAAACTGAAGAATATTTAGGTTTTAGAATCCCTTCTAGGGTGATATTCTGTATTTTAGTTGTTGGACAGAAGAGAAAACAGTTAAGTGCAACTTTCTGATACTGTACAATTATAATTTGTCAGTAAACCTTAAAAAAAGCACACTTTTCTCTTTATTTCGTTTACTGGGGAATTTTTAGGGGTAAGTTTGAAGAATGAGAATATTTTTTAGTGCCCACAAGAGACTTACGTGGCTAATCATGAAACTTTCCTTGCGAACTTGCTTGCTAAGTGCAGTATCGTTTTGAGTTAACAAGTTAAAATTTAGAAAGCTGAGCTGAGTTGAGGTGTTTTTTTCTTAAATAAGTTGTACTGCTCTACCTTTGGCAGTGAAGATTAAGCTATCAGATAATCTGCAGTTTTCTTCACTAGAAATAATTGTGTTTTAAACTACTCACAAATGAAGTAGATGATGTTACACTGGCCAGGATCTATTTCCCTTTGACTGTCACTTCTTTTTCTTCTACTATGCAGCGTTTTTCATGTATTATTGGGCCAAATGGCAGTGGAAAATCCAATATCATTGATGCAATGCTTTTTGTGTTTGGGTATCGAGCACAAAAAATCAGATCCAAAAAACTCTCTGTGCTGATCCATAATTCTGATGAACATATGGACATCCAGAGTTGTTCTGTGGAAATCCACTTCCAAAAGATCATTGACAAGGTATGTATTCTTCTATTCAGAGCAGGGGAGACTTATTTTCTTTCAGGATTTGATGGCTTTAATAATTGATTAGTCTGAGCTGGGGAAAACTTCATAGCATAATTAGTTTAGCATTGGGGTGTAAAACATCAATTCAAAGTTTAGAATTAGCTTAAAAATTCCTCTATCGAGTAGTACAGTTCTTAAAATATTAATAGGAGCTCTGCTCTTTTTTTTTTTCTGGAACATGTTCATTTTAAAGCTACTTAGAAATATATAATAGTCATTTTAAGAAATCATTTTAGAGTTGTCATTTCTTTTACCTCAAGTAAATAAAGCTCTTTTTCTGAAATTAACAGCACCTCTAAAAATTTTTAAGCCTACGTTTGGACATGTTGCCTATTCTTAAGCTTATATTACAAGCATATAGATTAAGAGATAAAACCCTTTAAAGCAAAACTTTTCAAACGAATTGAAAGTATTTTAGAAAATCTAGAAAATGTAAAATTAATCTGAAACTCTTATTTACACTTCATGTACTATAAACGTGCCTGCAATTTTAAAGTAGATTTTTCGTAAAAAAATTCTACACTTCACATCCTATGACTAAACACTTTTGAACCTGATATTTTGTTTGAATGAAATAGAAAGTGTTGACAATTTAAAAAATATTTATTTTGCTTGCCACTTCACAAATTGGTTAAAAACTTCTGTACAATTTTGTTGACAATTGTCTGTTGCAATTACAGTGCAAACAATTTATTTTACTTGATTTAAATTTAATTTTTGTGAACACTTAGTCTGGCTGAAGTATCATCTTGAGTTTGAGGTTAGTCAATATAGTGGGAAGTGTACACTGAAGTTTCAAAACTTGTGGCAATAAGATGACAATATATACAGTCTTTAAAGGAACTGTTTTAAAACAGAATTTTTCTTTGACTTGATCTACATTCACAAGTCTTTTGTTTCCGTCTGTAAGAGCCAGATTCGATAATTATTTATTCTTATTTTTGACTTTGCTAACATCAAGAAGCTAAATTTATGATGGTAAAAACTTCTGAATACATTACATACAAATTTCATTATGCTCTTGGGGGTTAATCTGGGAAAGTGGTAGGGCAATATTAGTCTTTACAAGAAGCATGCAACATTTTAACTTTTTTAAAGTATAGTACCAGCTTTACTTTAATTGTTGCTTTTTAGGTAAGTTCTTTTGAAGCTGATGATATCATATTTATCACATCTCTAATGTTTTGCTTTTTTGTCTTCTACAATTTTTCTTTAGAACTCCTCAGCTAAGAGTAACTTCTTTTTCTAGCACTATAAAAGAGCTTAGATGTAGATGGTGGCAAGTCATTCAAGACTTCCTAAACTAAAATTAAAAGGGCAGAATATCAAAGGCACTTTAGAGTTGAAGTAGGCTGTTTCTTTTGTGATGTGAAGCAGTGGTAAAGAGAATAAATTAGGTATTTTCAAAGCAATGGCTTCTATTGGAGATGGAAAGGCATAATATGAGGGCCATGCTTTTTAAACAATTTGGGATATTTTTGTCCAGTTCTCAAGATTTTTTTTTGAGGTATATATCTTTAAGACTGTTCCCACTTCTATTTGACCCCAGAGTGCAGTAAACGTAAGCCTTAATATGATAAAATTTCTGTGCTTAATTGTGAAATATGAGGTAAACCTGTGATATACTAATTGTTCTTCTGGCATTGTTTTTCCTCAAAACAGGAAGGAGATGATTATGAAGTCATTCCTAACAGCAATTTTTGTGTATCTAGAACTGCCTATAGAGATAATTCTTCTGTCTATCACATTAATGGAAAGAAGTCAACATTCAAAGATGTTGGTATTCTTCTTCGAAGTCATGGAATTGATCTGGACCATAACAGATTCTTGATTTTACAGGTTGGTGTATGAATAAAAACAATTTTAAGCAAAACTGTATTTCCAGTTACAGTTACCAAAATACTGTTTAGGTTTTGAGTCTTACATCTGAGGCCTTAAAGTACTCTAGCAGCACATCATGGTTTGCATGCTCTAATAAAGATGCGAATCATTATTTGCTGCTTTAGAAATTTAAGGAAGAGAAACAGTTGAAGATGCTAACATAAATTTTTCTGTTAATGAATTTGTGTTCCTGACATGTGGATGAATAGAAGAGTTGTCATACTTGTTCCGCCCTAGCAGCACGTAAATATTGGTGTAGTAAAATAAACCTTAAACCCCAATATTATTGTGCTGCTTAAGCGTGGCAGAGATTCAGCAACTTGTCTATACTTTAGATAAAAGTGCATGAATATTAACTTAAATCTTGATGATTCTACTGTGAAGTTACGTACAGTTCTCATATATAGGCTTGGTTTTACTGCAGAAGCATGTATATAAAAATTAATTGCGTAAAAATCAATGGCAAGAAAAAGCACATGAAGTGTACTTTTTATTTACATTTGTTTACCAACTCCAGGGGACTCAAAGAAGAGCAGCTTTATAGCCAATTCAAGATATGTTTTAAAACTACAGTTTACAACACATACTGTAAAAATGATAGAATTTATCAACTTAATTTATATTTGCATTTGGGTTTAACATTATAAGGCTCGCTGGCATATGTTTGCTGTTTAAAAGACAGGCTGAAGAAAAACACACTATTTTTTCTTGTGCTTAAATAATCTAGAATTTAGCTAGTGTCAAAGAATTACTTAAAATTGGGTTATAGTACTTCATGGAAATTTTTAAACAGTCAACTGAGTAAATATATGTGCAATTACATGTAATTATTTTACTACTAAGACCCAAATCTACTCTGAAGGATCATAGCCTAGAAAATTAATGAACAGTGGAAGCCTCCCAAGAGGCTACATGAAAATTTTCAATAGAGATTATTTTAGGCCTGTTTTTGTCAAAGGAGCTTCCAGTTCCCCTCTATCAAAAAAAAAAAAGTTAAGTTGTTCTCTTTGCTTCACTTCCTCAAGTCTTCTTGTGCCGTCCTTTTTCACAGTTACACCCACAAAAAGAGGATATATCTGTTGTGAAGTCTCCATGCCAATTATTCCCTCCAACACCTTACTCCTATTTTCTGTTTTAAGTTGGAGGGAGAAGTGCCTCCAACAAAATAACCGGTAGCATACGCTTTTTTCTCTAAAGTTGTGCTTCGGAAGTATCATCGTAGGAAAATTTCTAACAGGGAGAGACTGCATTGAAAGATTAAGCTTTGGTAGAAGTTATGGTGCAGAAGTATCTAAAGCTTGTTGTTGGAGAGCATGCCCTTCCTCTATTGGGAGGGGAAGGAAGCATTTTAGAAGGAGTTTTACTAGGCAGCTTTTTTTTTAATGTATTTTTTCCCCAGATTTGATTTTTCTTCTGCCACAATTATTTCCCAGGAATTTACCAACTGGAGGAACATACCTACTCCTGAAAGCTTGAGTTTCATGTTTTTCATGTGTATAATGGAAAATCAGGGGAAGTATAATCAATATTAAGACATCAAGAGATGGTTCCAACCATTTTTTTTTCATTCCACTGAACTTTGTGGATAATGTGTTACAATGAACTTCAGAGGAATCCCCATAGATATTTTTTGTTTCTTAGTGTCACTGAGGCAAGGGCCTTTCTATTTTCATGTAAGTTTGTGTCATTTTTGTTTTTAAGTGGAGTCTGTGGATTGGGTGATACAGAGTTGAGTGCTTTCCATTTGGGAAATGTGGCAGTGTTTGCCACATAATGACAGCAGAACTTAAAAACCCAAATACTGAAAATTATAATTAAATGTAAATGAGACCATGTCAGAAAGCTAAGACTACATACTACTGTCATGAGAATTGCCCATTTTTCCCTAATATTTTTCAAATTAAGTTTGAAGAATAAGTGACAGTTCTATTATGCTTTTGCTTCTCTCATGTTATAGTTCAGTTAGAGTAGCCTGTTTTAGTTCAATATCAAGTTAGAATAATTTCCTATTTAAAATAAATCGCAGCTCTTTGATTTCTATGTCAATAGGGTGTAATTAAAATATTTCACTTTTAATAGCGGTTTTGGGAAAAAATATTAGTTAAGTGTTGTCAAATGCTATTTTCAATCTGTTACAGAGTATTCAGTAATACTAAAGGAAAAATTGTTAGAGAGCATGTTATACAAATAGTAACAAAGACTTCTAGCTACTTTATTAGTATCCTGCTAGCATTTTTAGCATTACTCAATAGCAAATACATGTTTCAGAAGACTTTTTTTTAATTTTGTTTCTTTCTCCACCCCAATTTTGCAGTCTTCCTCTGACATAACAGATTTTGGTGCTTTTTAGGATAAAGTCTGAAAGCCTAGACCAGATCTTTTTTTTTTTTTTAATTTTAAATGTTGGGTAAAGCAGGATATGGGTACTTTTGATGCTGTACTGAAAATATTAAAATCAAACTGCTGACTTCTGAGTAACATTACAAAAAACACCTGTGAAAAAACAGAATATATAACACTATATATAACACTAATTGAGCAGTTCTATAAATATTATAAGTTCTGTGCCTGAACTAGCTAATTGGAAAAATCTTATTTAAAAAATATATATATTTTTGGTTACAATGAGATGTTGCCAACATTTAACAGTTTGTCGCTTGTGATCTTTAGGTTCCAATGCCTGCATATTTTATATTTTTTAATAAATTGCTATATGCTGTTTAGCACTTCGGGAACAGAAAACTGTTCAGTGCACCATTAATGAGCTTGCCACAGTCTGAAACTGCAACAGGAAAAAAATGCTTCTTGTCACTTTTTGAAAGTATGAGCACTGTGGTGATATCTATCATCTTGCTGCTATTATTTCTGTCTTCCACACTTAATACCCCAGCTTCAGTAACTTGTGTATCTCTTACGAACAACAAATAAAATTATAAGTCTTTTAGATTTTCTTGAATGCTTGGAACATCACTGTGCAGAAAACTGTGGGTTCTGTGCACTAACTGGGTTGGGCAAAGCTCAGAAGGTAAGTGTGTTTGCTGTTGCTCAATAGTGACTCCTCCAACAGGTTAACCTTGAGGCCAGACAGAAATCTCAGCCTCTTTATCATGGCTGGCTTGTCTATCCAGAATTATTAAATAAATAGGGAGAACTTGAAGGAATGTCAGTTAAGGACATTTGTGGGGGAGGCATGTCTGGGGAGTAAAATGAGCTGTGGGCAGTAACTGTTAACACCTGCTGAAATGGGCTTTTGATATATTTCAAGGTAAGAGAAGTATAGTTAATATAAACTTTCTAAAAAGAAAGTGGATTTTCATTACCCATTCCTACAGAGCGGCTTTGCAGATGAACATTGTGGAAATGGTAACAAATGTTACAGGATTTTGAATTGCTTTTGTGCTAAATAAAAGCAGACTTCTACGAGGTGAAATCAATTTACTTTAGAACTTTATCTCTTTCACACTGAAATGTTTTAAGTAATTCTTTACTAATTAGTGTCACTTAAATATTTTTGATAGACAATTAAAATACTCCCATGTAATCTTAAGCAAGTATAAACAGCTACAGCGATTTTATATGCTTCTTGTTTTAACTGATTGGAACAGCATTTTGTAATGTACTAATAAGTCTTATCCTATGGCAAGTTTGTGTTGCCAGAAAGGAAGTTTAGTCAAGTTTTTCACCTGCTGCTTTGTGGAAATAATGTAGGAGTCGCTCTTCCAGGGTATTTGAGAGGAAATGAGGGGGGAGCAGATTTTCTTTTTGCTTTGAGATAAGCCAGAAGTTCCCAATTGTTGAGGTCTGCTTTCCTAATGAGGCACACCAACACTTGAGCTAAAGCATCTAAGACGAGCACAAGCTGAAAAGCTCTACTGGGATTATAAATGGACATCTATGCTGCCAAAGTTGGTGGTGAAGAGAAGCTTGTTCTGGAAAGGTCAAGGACAGTTGAGCTGAAGTGGTAGGGAGAATTAAAACAAGTATGATAATCAAATGAAAACAGATATTTTTGAATAAAATGTTATGTAAAAATAGAAGCTTTACACTTGATGCATAGAGTACAGAAGTAATTTCACTGCTTAAATATTAAGTTTTGTCCTGAAGTGAATACAAAGCAGTATAAGATACGCTGATACTTCTATACTTGCAATTTCAAAATGAATTCTCTTGTTATCAGAGAATCTGTTGCTAATTTATTTGATTTTTATTTTGCAAATTCTAAATGAACATTGCAACCAATGTTTATTAAACCTTTTTTCTTGGAAAAATAGGGAGAAACGGAAAGAGGATGCGAAAACGCGCTTTCTCTGTGTTATCGAGTGGTCAGTTAAGTAGTTTAGTTAGAATGTACCAATAATCTTAAAACAGTCAAACATAGTATGCTGAATTTGCAATAGCTGACTTAGGTTCCAAAGTGACTCTAGACTTGCACTCAATTTGTATTCTTGTATTGAATACAAGAATGTCCTTAAGAAAGCTTCTAAAATTAGACGGACGTGCAAACAGCTTGACAAAGGCTACTTTTAAATTATTTCCAGAATGCAGAATAGTACTTTCGTGCAGACAACTGAATGCTGTATAACGGGCTAATTCTAAGTTTTTCCTCCATCTTTGGACAGTAGTGGCATTGTAGATTTGTGTACTTTATTACTGCCTTCCCTTCCTTATTTCCCACCTAGTTCATAATGCTTTCCTTGGACAGCAGAAAACAAAGTTGAATATTTGATACGTAGTCTTCTGCTTATGTCATCTGGTAAAATTGAAGGACAGTAATGAGAGATGACTGTAAGCATTACGCAACAGCAGCAATAACATGAAATTGGAAGAAAGTGTTGTGGCTTACAGGAGGAACTGTACTACAGTCAAATTTTCAGGAGAAGAATAAGCTTGCAGAAATTAGTTATCTATGTACGTAATTTCAAAGGCCCAGTATTATGTAGGACTAGAATTCATAGTCAAAACTTTACATGGAGAGTGGCATACGGGCACACTGTTAAAGTTGAGTCAAGTTGAAATGACCACCGTGGAAGACTTGAGGTACACAAATGTAGCGCTTGGTTTTTTGCCACTTCATACTGTACTCTTGCTTAAAAAGTGAGATACATCATTTTGATGAAGTAAAAAATAAAGCTGTGTGAGCATTTTCATGGGAGTAAAACATAAAAATAAAAAACGGGAGAGGGGTTGAAAACAGTGCAAGTAATGTACAGGGAAATGGGAAGACTCATCTCGCACTGCTGCTTAGTGGCTCATATTACGTAAGATAAAAGTGCAATCAGGGCACATTTATGTTGTCAAGAAACTGCATAAAATACACTGGAAAGAACTTTGTGAGACAGCCAGTGTCAGAGAAACTAAGAATTAATCAACTTCCAAACTAGCACTTACCAAGTGATACAAATTGATACTCATTACTGCTTTTCATCTAATTTTATGCCTGACTGCAGCAGTTCTGAGTTGTCAATTAAGCATGTAGAACTGGAGCTGCACAACAGAAGAGCCTGCACCTTAGTAGCAGCAGTTAGTGTTAGTCCTACTTCTGATGTCAGTGTTAAGTGGGTTAGAATAGGAGACAAAGGATGGAAAAACACTAACTGGAATATACTGTAAGTAGTCTTTGTAGAAATATGGCTCTTATAGTAAACATTCTAGGTGTTCTAATGTGGCTTCTCCTTCAAGCAAATCCATTATGTTACTGGTTTTGTTCTGCTGGCTGCATAAGGCATTGCTGTTCCTTATGCTTGTGATGCTAAGAAGTTGCACATGCTGTACTTTCAAATCTTGTAGCTGACTGATGAAATACTTGGAAAATCTCTTGTCCACGTTCCCATTGCCTGGGAGAAATAGGGAGGAAACCAAAATAACCTGTGGTCTGTAAAGTAAGATTCAAAATTCTAAACTTTAATATAATATTAAAAGAACTTTGTCTTTTGCCAGATCACTTCTGTCTAGCATTCCACGTTAAAAAGTTAAGAATGGAAATCAAGTTATGACTTTGATCACGTTTTTCTTCAGTAGGAGAAACAATGACAGATTCAGACTACTGCTGCTATAATCCACTACAGAACTTTGAATGAGAGTTGGTTTTAACTGCAAGTACTATTTTCTCAGCATTCTGGATGTGCAGGCTACAAGTCCACTCTTTGCTTCAGTTCAGTGCTTAAGGGACAAGATGTGTTGACTACCTGTTGCATAATAAAGACAATCCTATTGTTTCTAAGCTTAATGCAGTATGAACTTTCCTCCTAACTTAAATAGCCCTTTTTCTTTGGGGGGGGGGGACACAAATGTTCTTGTTTAAACCCTTTTCCTCTAAAATTCAATGTGCTTACCTTAAATCTTTGCATGCATATATAATACACCGTCACAACCATCACAGGACCATTGATCTGCTGTTGCTTGACAAAGTTAAATGCAATAATGGTCTTGACTACTGTCTAGATTTCTGCATCACTTAAGTCAGTGGGATAAATGAAGCAGAATCAGTTATTACCATAAAGTTGCAAACTGTAATTCACTTAATCAGTTAGTTAATAACCAAATTAAATATACCTATTGATAGTATTGAAAAAGTTGCAGGATTATTATAATTGTGCTGTAACAGGTGTTAGATTCTGGATTACGGTGTAGTCTGCAGATACTCATCGCCCCAAGATTTTGGGCTCACTAACAAGGCTTAATTTTTGTGGGTCTTTAAGAAGCCTTAAAAGCTAATACATTATCAAGGACGTGCCACTATTGCAGTGAAATCAATACAATCTTGTTCTGAACATTAAAAAAGTGATTGCCTTAAAACTACCACTGGCTATAGCCACAGTTGTCATATTTAAAGTTTTGTGAAACAAAATTACCTGTTTTGAACATAACACTAATCAATAGATTTTAGTCTTTAAATATTTTAGCACTTCGGTAAGAAGGCAGGATTTAGTAACTGGACAGCTAGGTAGATTGGTTTGGGATAGCTGGGTTTATTTTTCTTTACTCCAGACAGTGATAGCAAAATCATTCTGAAACACTTGTCCCATTTATTGATGCAGAACCACAGGTAGGTAGATTGGACATCCAGGTTTAGGGGTTAAATCCGACTGCTGAAACCTCAGGGAACTTAGTATGGGAGGAAAATACCCAGGCTGTTACAGGAGGTGCTCCCTATTTGCAGTGGTCATCCTTTGTACAGTTTGAAGAAGGTGGCTTTGCTGCTGCCCAGTGCCTTAAAGGTGGGGAAAATATAAACAAAAAGAAAAGCTGTATAAAGAATTTATTTAACTTACCTGTATCATTGAAATATCTGTGTTTTTTTTTTAAGCCTGGCTTCAATTGACGAAGCATGTTAAAGTTCCATAAAGGATTCAAGAGCCTTCTTCTGTGTTCTGCTTGAACAGTTCAAGTGCGAAAATTAGGCAAATAGGATGTCCTGCTCTCTAATATAGTGCCTCACTTTGTCTCAGTGATGTATCAAAACATGAGAGGTTTTTCCAACATATAGCATTGCATCCTGTAGGTAGTATTTTCTCTAAAATTGTTTCTAATGAGCATGACTGAATATAAATTTCAATTCAGTTAAGCATTACGCTACTCCACTTCTGAAATTGACTAATATAAAGCAAACAAACAAACAAAACAACCCTGCCCCAGTAAATTCTCACAAGAAAACAGTCACAGAACTACCCAGTACTCAACCCAGAATTCTGTGCCTTTTTTGTCTACTGGATTGCAAATTACAAAATATTCCAAAATACGTTTTACTGTGTCCATGCCTTACTGTGCTTCTGAAGTGTTCATGATGTGTGGGTTTTAACACCCAAATGTTAGTCTAATTTGTTAGATTGTGTAGGACCATGCTAATTTATCTTAAGTTATTCAGCACTTTGTTTCACATCTTCAGACTATGACATAAGAAAATGACAACCCCAGATCATGGAAAAAATACTTTTACCTATTTCCTGCTATAATTCTTCAGTGGACGTCTTAGCAAAGTAGATATCACATGTGCTGCATTAACGGTTTAGTTGACAGAACTTTGTGTTGCAAGACACTGCCTTTAAAAGTTTTAGTTTTTGTTTTTTTTTCACAACTTTTCATGGATGAGGTGGCAGTAATTAGTAAGCAGGCATCTTTCTCTGTAGGCTCTCCAGAAACCACTAGTCGTAACGCAGATAAATTTTCACAACAAAGAAAGTTATTGTTTCATCCTCCATGAGAAGTTTTAAGACTGCTTTCAGAAATCTTTCAAATTAAAAGACTTACTTGTTTCATACCACAATTTCAAAGTGGAATCTGAGAGCTGTATTCTGAACCTCCTTAATCCCAGCATTATGACAGATGGAACTACTTCTGTCTGGACACAGTGCAAATTAACAACCTCTTCCATTTATCACCATTTGGAGCTGGATAATGTCAGTATTAGGATTAGTACGTCACACCCAGTGGTCAGATTTACTAGCTTTAAAACTAGTGTTTCAATTCACGGACCCTACTCCCAGTCTAAAGGGAGGCTGCAGGAACATGGTGCTATTGTCTGCCAAAACCAACAAGCTAGGAGTTATCTGCAAAAGGGAAAAGTAACCTCTGATTTCAGGACTAGTGGCAAGACTTGCAGAAAGGCAGCTTAATGAATAGGTTAGACTTTGCTTAAAATTCAAAAATTCAAATCTTTATGTGGATAAACACTGGGTAAACTGATTTAAAGCTTTCCGCTCTGTGGAATTAGTTGTTTTAAGAACTGAAAGTATGATTTTAGAGAAATTAGGTGATGGAGAGTTTAGGCATGTTATTGTCCCACCTTTTGAGGGCTATGTGGCAGGTGAAATTCTTGCCCTGCACAAATTGGGTCTAGAAAGGTGCATACAGTAGTGGAGTGGCTTCTTAGGTAGGCTGCCTGCACTATCTGAGATGTGCTTGCCCTGGTGAGAATTTTAGTCTAACATGAACAGAGTGCATGCGGTGTGGAAACTGAAAATTAATGGATTCAGCCTATATTAGATATCTCACACTGAGTGTATAGAATCCCCCAAATACTCAAAGGATGCAAGTTTAACTTCTGAAATGCACAGAACTTGAAACAGACAGACCCCTGACTTGGCAGCCTGATAACTCTAAATAGCATAGATCACAGTGCTCATGGCACCTCTTCTGGCAGTTCATCAGACCTCCTTATGGGTACCCACCCACCGTGTCCTCATGGGCTTGAACTTGACAGGCAGAGCAAGTCCAGGCTCCCCTGCCTAAGGTATTTACTGGAGCTTCTCCACCCTGTGCTGACCCCCTCAGTGTCCTTACCTGAGGCGTTGGTTTCAAATAGTTAATTTGAAACTCTTATGTTGGTTTTTGAAGGCTTTTACGATTTACTTGCCTTCAAGTTTTTTCTCTGCAATGTTACAATAGAAATTTACATTTAGAAAGTATCTTAAACATTGTGGCAGTGAAATAACTCCTTGAGTGTTCAGCTGTGCAAAGGAAGGCAGAATCTTCTATTTCAAAATTGCTTGAAGTTATTCTTTGTGATTTTGACTAGAGGAAATGGCTTTTAAGTGAGAAAGATTCTTGATTTTTTTTAATATATATAATTTGGTAGCCATCTGTCACATGAGCTTTCTGATTATTTGCCACAGCTGTCAGAATTTTTTTTACACTGATTGACTTTTGTTCTCCATCAAAATGCACCAATAATTGTTTTCTGATAACTAATCTGAGATTCTATGGAAACTGTTCTTTGTGTTTATTAAGCAGTGTTTGAGTTGAGCACTTCTGTTACTAGTAATGTGCCAGCATCCCAATAATTTCAGTCTGTCACAATGCAGAAACTGAGAAATTTAGTTTGTACTTCCATTTAGAAATTTTTCACTGAATGTGCAGCTTTCTCAAAATGTTAATAGATTATTTGGTGGGTTTTCATACTCCATATGTACTTATATATATGTATTTTGTGTGTATATATGTTTCATTATATATTCCATGTATACACACATACAAAAAGGATGTTTTGTCCTCTGTTAGCTGTTTGTCAGCGTCACCAGTTTCTCAATGTCTACATCCATTTTGATTGTGTCCTCAAACAGAGGATGAAATTTTTTTGCATGTTGCTCCCTCTCCCCTCATGAATTCATGCCTGCAAGCGAGAGGAAGGTAGCTGAGGCAAATAGGTTACGTGATTTCCTGGTGGTCAGTTTTGAGACTTCTCAAGTGTAGGTGTGACAGCTACATTATGGAAACACGCTTGGGCGTGCTTCTTTTCAACAAATGTCTGCCTGCTGTCTTCTTAGTTTCACTTTCAGAAATGCTGTCCGTGTTTTGAAAGATCTTCTACTAGATAAATGAACGAGGATATATTTTTGATACAGTGCAGATAATAGTGGATCAAGTGTTTAAAAAAATAGAGAACAGTTAAATTGACTGTATCAAGTTTTAACAGAATGCAAAGCTGCAAAACGTTTTCTCCTGTTCCTCATTGTCATGACTACTTGCAAGAAGAGCAGGTACAACTTTTTCAGTCTCCTTTATCAATGCTAATAACTGGATACCTTTTGGTTCCTTAGCGTGCTAACTATAGGGGTGGCCTAGACTGATTTCTTAACATAAAACTTGGTGAGTAATTTAAATATTAAATAATGCTTCATAGTCTTAGGATTCAGTTATCATCTAAGCAGTCTAAATGTTTTCACTTTTACCCTTCATACGAAGAGTTAAAAAAATTAAGTACCTAGTACTATCTGCATCTCTTTACATACGATCTGAAGAATATGTAATTCTAAACTTGTTGCTTTTTTTAAGGCAGAAGAGTTGCATATAAAATTGGCACTACTCAGCCCAACAAGTTCAGTTTGTGTTTATCATCTTCTCACCAGTACCCAATTCACTTCAACTTCTCAAAATTTTGTTGTATGGATTGCCTAAACTTTACTCACGGGTAAGGTTGTATTCCTAGTGGTGTGGTGATGTATTTATTCACCATGTAGACCACCAAACCTCTGATTTCTTAATTTATGAGATTATAGACTCAGATACAGTAGGGTTAAGCTTCATTACTAATGTGCTATGTCATTAAGCATATTGTACTTAGTTATATTTAGCGAGCTGTGGAGAACCCCCACAGCTATGTTATCTTTCTTAGATAGTCATGATTTAGAGAGGGTTAATTTTACTTATTAAAAGCCATGTTATGAAAAAGGTTGCTTTACATTCCTTGCTTGTCCACTTAGAGTAAATTACAATTGCTCTGCTTGTGTTAAATCCAGCATAGTTTTGTGGTTTGTGCCCAGTTTAAAAAAAGAGGAGGGGGGAATAGAAGAGGAAAGCAAGTGCAAAGTCAAACTGCAGCACCTACCTTGAGGGTGAATAACATGGAAGACGGATGTTCAGTGACAATTTGTTCCTGGATGTAAACAGAGGAATCAATTACAATGCAAGAAGAAACAGAATGGAGATTTATGTGACAATTCTGCAGAAATTTAGGAGGTTGCAATGAGTGCTCTACCCACGAGTAGCATGGCACTGACAGGTGGTTTTGGTAGAGAAATCATACTTACGTTGCAAGGAAACAAACATAGTTGGAGTTGTACATAATGCAGCTGCAATTATTAGGAAACATTGCCTTTTTAATACCCATTAGAAGTAAAAATTGAGATTTTTATGTCTTGACAAACCTATTCACACTTCTTATGAACAGTAATTATCAAAAAAATAACTTAGGTGCATTTAACTTCTAGAATTTTAAAATAGTAATAATTTTATTGTATTAATTTTGAATTTTAAAATAGTAATAAAAAACACCTTGGCTTCTGTGTTTTAGCTTAACATGGGAATTTCTTATGTGTAGGGAATTAGTAGTTCCCAGTTTGCAAAATTTGCAAAACTTCACTTTTTCCCTTCTACTCAGCCAAATGGTATTTAGTGGTTGGAAGAAAAACAGGGCCACTAGGTGTCATTGTGTACTGAGTAAGTGGAACAAAGTTACTTTGGCAAAAAATTCTAGTGCATTTGTTAGTCAACATCCAGGAGTACCCTGTCCTCAGCTCCCTTAGCTGCTTGCAGCTCTGATTCACGATGCTGGCCTAGAAATCCTCGCCATTGTCGACTTCTGTCAAAGCATTCCCTTCTAGTTTTTTTCTAGTCCCTTCTGGTTTTCCAGCAGTCTTGTTAATCACTCCATCTTCTGTGTGTTCTTGAGAATTTTGTCCCTCTCCATATTTTGTAGAGACTTGGCTTCAGCTCAAGCAGCAAACTGTGACAACTAAATTCTCGAGTGCGTTTTCAGTCCGTGGACGTTGACTTACAGGTCTTTTTTACGTACATAGATTGGATGCTAGAATATAAATCTTATTTTTAAATCTTAACAGTTCTAAAACTAAATTAAAATCATATCAGAACTTGTTACTTCGCGGGTTTAAGTATGTGTCACAAAGGCCGATACAATCCTGCAATATTGTGTATCTGTGTAACAAAGTTGTCTTCTGTATGCCTAACTCTCCAAGTTTTGGGGGAGTGAGTAGTTTTTACTTGGTCTTCTCTTTATTTAACTTTTGCAGCTTCCGTCACATCTATTCTTGCTTTAGACATAAATTTAATATATGGATATTCAATTTGATGCCTTTACCTTCTGATATATGGCAGGCAATTTACAAAATATAATCCATACTTTGAAGGCTTCATGCTGCTCTGTCCTAAGCATAAAATACTTATAGCAGCAGATTTTTTTTTAGTTAGCTAATGCTAACGTTAGTAAAATAAGCCATCATTGTCTCAGTTTAATCTTTGTTAAATCTTATTTTGTAAAAATCAAATTACTGTTACTGTTCAGCTTAATAATGTAAAGCTAATGCTGTACATACAGGAAAATGAAATAAACTAAGTCTAATACCTAAAGTGTTTTTTTTCTAACCATCAAGTCTCAATTATATGAATTACAGGTGCAGTTCATCCATGAGACATGATTTTGTGGTCCTTCGGTTTTCTAAAGGGAACTTTTGGGGACTTCAGTCCTGATTAACGACTATTGGGTGCTACATGACCTAGAGGACATGCTTTATTCTCTTCTTTTTTTAGGTTGGGGAAAACATTTTTAATATTTAGAGCAATGAAGCAAAATTTAGACCTGACTGTGGGCTTCAAAAAGAGATGCTGTTTTTCATGCACATCATCATGTACTGCTTGGGGGAAATCTGTTTGTTTTGATCTCTCCCTCAGGTGTTGCGACTGTGATCAGTCAGTTCTGACTACTGCACTGTTTTGTCCTTTCATAATGTTAGGATGCGGCCGTATACGTGCGTTCCAAAGGCGGTTGTGTGTATTCAGAATGCTAACTCTTTCCCTCAGGAAAAAGAGTTAAGAAAATATTAAACTTTTCTTTTCCAAGGGGGAAGTTGAACAGATTGCAATGATGAAACCGAAAGGCCAGACCGAACATGACGAAGGCATGCTCGAATACTTGGAAGACTTGATAGGGTCTGCACGACTGAAAGAACCTATCCAAACTCTGTGTCGCAGAGTAGAGGTTTTAAATGAACAGAGAGGAGAAAAGGTGAGTCTCATAAAGTTTGGTTTGAATTGTAAATTGAAAATATAAACCTGCAGTGTTTCATTATTCGATCTTTTAGAGAAGAAGTTAACATAAAGACTTGTTGGTTAAAGATTTGGCACCCTTTACAACAGTAGAAGTACCGTGAAACTTAACTCTTTATTGCATTTGATATTGCTGTCACTAATAAAAGTGGGCAGTCAATGTTGGTTGCCCTTCTTTAAACACTTACAGAGCTGTTGGGTTCTGATTCCCAAAGGTTTGCGTGAGTTGGAACACAAGATTTTACCTGCTGAACATCTCTGATCACATCTGCACGTGTTCAATGCTTCTACTCAGTGACTGAATAGCCAAACAGATTGGCATTAGCTGAATACATACAGATAGAGCCCTGCCTGAGTCCTGTTGCAAAATAGCAAATAGGAGAGGTAGGAGGGAAACAGCACTGCCACCAGGATGCACACCAAGCTGCATGAGGAAACTTACAGAAAATTAGTCGTGACTTGAGCTGCACAGATCTGTTGCAGAAATTGCTTTCATAGCATCCTACTTAGGCATTCAGTTCTAAAAGTAGTAAAATACCAGAGTTAATTTATATTTCACTTGATGTATCCTTGGTAAATCCTAATATGTTGCAGACTTTTTAAGCTGTAAAAGAAAACAAAAGATGTAGTCACAGGATTTAACTTGAAAGGGGCTAGTGAAAATAGGTACAGTCTGTGTAACTCGTTTTTATTGCTCACCTACATTTCCTCGGTTTGCCTGAACTGTTCCTAGCATCTATAGGATTCCTTTTGAGTCTTAAATTACTGCTTGAATTGCCCTAAAAATACAGTCTCTGCTCAGGAAATAGTGATCTCTTATTTCAGTAGGTTTGCAGTAATAAATAGACTTGCAGAGTTACTTGTGGGACGGCATCTCTCCAGAGGTGTTATCTGTGTGTTGTAAAGGGTCTGAAGCTTATTGTTCTCACGGTTTGTTCTTCTGTCTCCTAGCATTAAAATCAGCTTTAACTGTCTGTTTTCTCTAGTTAAATAGAATTAAAATGGTGGAAAAAGAAAAGGATGCTTTAGAAGCGGACAAGAATAAAGCCATTGAATTTCTTTCTTTGGAAAATAAAATGTTTAAAGAAAAGAATCATATCTGTCAATACTATATGTAAGTACTTTTCTGAAATTCAGATCTGGCTTTAATGTGGTAGTGGTGGTGTTAAACTCTGCGTCCATATCTGTAATAAGAAATTTTTCGTTTTTCTTTACAGACATACCAGCTGTTCAAAGTGAGTTGAATGATATGTGGCTAGTGATTTTAGCTTCAAGTGACAAAGTTAATTCTCAAATAACAATAGATCGTTTTCATTAAAAACTTAAAAACAAAAGAAAACCTGCTTGCCAGCTTCTTACAAACTACGCTGGTTTGGCAGATTAACCTCTTACAGCTTTATACTTAAAATGAGAAGTAGATCATTTAAAGATTATTTTTATCTGAAATGTCAAAATTGTTTTGAATGAAATTGGCAAAGTTAATGGATATTAGGGTCTAATATTTGACAATCATTTTATTATCCGTCAGATTGTTGGAAATATATATTCATTAAGAATGTTGATTTTATCGAAAAAATGATAGTTTTGTAATACTTTTTTTTTCTAGCTATGACCTACAGAAACGAATCCATGATTTGGAAATGCAGAAAGAAAAAACACAAGGAGAAACAAAAGATATTAATGAGAAGAGCAGCAAACTTGCAGATGAAATGAAAGCCAAGAATAAAGCTTTAAAAGTACTTGAAAAGTAAGTATTTTAGGTAGGGAATCATAAGCTAGGAGTACTGTGTTTTATATGTTCTGCATAGATACGGTGTTAGAATTACCAGGATTTTCAGAAAAAAATAATCAGATTTTCCCAAGAGTTGGACTCAATGATTCTTGTGGGTCCCTTGAGTCACTTATAGTATACATAAAGATTTTCTGGCATGTATTAAGTGGTATTTTACACAGAAATAAACTTTAATATTTTCATTGGATTGACGTGGTCCAGAGGTTGCCTCTCTTATAGAAATCTGTGTAATATCCACAGTTAACAATAGGAAAATACCTGGTTTTCTGTATGGACATAGAAGTACATACTTCTTTTTTCATGCTAACTGTACAGAAAAATTGGAATTTTGTTTCAGTTTTCTATATAAGTAACAATAATGCTTAGGTACACGAATAGTAGGTATTTTTCTCTGATTTCTGTATAAAACTCTAATCTTTGAATTGAATTTCCCTACAATTGATTTATCTGGGTACTATTCTTCAATCTGACTACAGTATGAACCTTCTAATCCTCTGAGACCATAGTAACTTGAGTTTGTGAATCACAAATATTGTTGTAGAAAAAGATAAAGTTTCTGAAAATGTGTTTAATATTGCTTTTACTAGTTGATCTTTGCTGATTAATCAACATTTACCTGGGGAAAATACTGTGAACACGGTAAATGTTAGATACTGTTTTTCACAAAAACTGACTTAGTGTTGTTTTAAATCCCGTGTGCTCACCAAGCCAAGCTCTATTGAAATTATTTTTTTTTAAGATATAGAGTAGATAATTCTTTCTTCTTTCCCTTCTAGCAAACTCAAAAAAATTACCACATTTGTAGAGGAAAATAAAACAAAATTTACTGAGTTGGATTTGCAGGATGTTAAAGTAAGGGAGAAATTAAAACATGCTAAAAGCAAGACGAAAAAACTGGAAAAGCAACTTCAAAAGGACAAGGAAAAGGTAGTGTGAGCTACAACTTGTTTTACTTAAAGAAATGTAATTGGTTGCTGTAGATAAGAACATTTTTGTGAAGCTGGGTAAAGGTAAAAAAAAAAAAAAAAAAAAAACACCAATTCTACTTCATGCCAGCAAAGAAGACATAAAAATGTTTTAAATTTTTCAGCCAGGTATTTTCTGTCATTTGTCAGCTGGGGTTTTTGTTTGCAAAACTGAGATGCATTTTTTTATCCCTTAAATAACTGTTCCTTGCACATCTTACTATGGGAGACTGGCCAGCAGTACCAGGCTGTTCCTGCCTACAGGCAAAGTCAGAAGCTTTCCTGTTGCTTCTCAGTTCTGTTGAGTGATGTCATGTCTTGAGAAGCATCTTTTTGCCATGATTGTTGAGATTACAGGGGTATTTCTTGTTCTCACAGTTTTTACCCTTTAAACATTTTTTCTTCTCTTTTCATAGTTAATTACATTAACTTAATGGATATATTTTATCAAGTTGGCTGCTACCATTTGTTTTAGATCTTAAATCACTCACTAAAACAAAAAATAGCTTTTTGAAAGTAGGTATATAAGAATTAAGCCTTATTGTGGTTCAAATACTTTTGTTCTTATGTGTGAAGCTACAGCTTGGCTCTACAAGTGAACAAGCCTTGCAAGTAAAATCCAGGCCTCTTGCTAGAGCCACGGTGCATCTAATCTTAAAAATCAAAAAATCAATCTTCATTAATGTGGTACTGCCACACCATACTGGCTGATTAAATTCAAAAGTCTTTGGGTTCCCTTAGTCATATTCTTGCCCAGTGTGCCTCTGAAATGCTGAGAGAAGCTTGTCAGTACCTTTAAGGAATCTTCTTTTGAACCAACTCTGCTGTCCAAAAGAAGATAAGATGCCTTGTAACTAGACAGAGAATATAGAAGCCTCCAGCATGCTGAAAATGAAGTGATAACTGCAAGATGCATGCTGATTACCAGAGCATAAGGCAATACGCAGGATATATATTTAATATATATATATGTATGTATGTATATATGTGGTTCTTGTCCTGATGCCATTTTCTCTTTTCATTCAGCAGTTAGAAATACCAGGTAGAGTCAGCCTATTGGGCCTCACACTGCCTTTGTCTTCCACAAAGAAATTGAAAGGCATGGTTTAAAGATAAGGCAAAAACGTTTTGTTTCAGTGGGAAAGTTAAAGATCTTTTCCTTCTGTAGGTAGAAGAACTGAAAAATACATCCTCTAATAGTGAAAAAAGTATCAGCGATGCAACATCCAAGAAAGAGCTTCTTGAAAAGGCAAGAGATGAAGAAGATGAAAAACTTAGGCAGGTTATGAATAGCCTTAAGAAAGAAACAAAAGGAATTCAGGAAGAAAAGGAGGTTTGGACTGTTTTGACTTCATACTCTCACTGTGTTACCCAAGTTTGTTGATAAGTTCAGGTAGACTTGTTCTTCTATTTAACTAAGTTTTCATGTCTATTTTCTGCTACTAAAGAGAACATGCCTGTTTTCTCATCATTTTTTTTATATAGCATGATTGGCATAATAAATTCCACAGCTGTCTGTTTTGACTTGTTCATTTTTGCAGGCCAAAGAGAAGGAGCTTATGGAGTTTAATAAAACGGTGAATGAAGCACGCTCAAAGATGGACATAGCACAGGCAGAGCTTGATATCTACCTCAGTCGTCACAACACTGCTGTGTCTCAATTAAATAAGGCAAAGGAGACTCTGACGTCTGTTTCTGAAACTCTTAAAGAAAGGAAAGCTGCTATCAAAGACATATCTGCAAAATTACCCAAAGCTGAACAGGAATTAAAGGAGGTGAGACCGAACTTTCTCATTTCTCATTAACTTATTTCTTTGAGTTATAATTCAATGCTGTGATATACAAACCAAATTCCTACTGTTTGTTTTAGCAGTTATCATGGTGAAAATAAATTAAAAACTTCCTCCAATAAAATAGCATTAAAAAATACATTTGGATACTCAGTTAACAACTGAAGTTAAGTCTCTGCTTTCAAATGTATTTTGCATTAAGAAAATGTTAACATTAACTACGGGAAATCAAATTCTGTGCATCTCAGCAAGGAAATCAATTTAAATAAAATAATTAGACATGGTGAGGTAAATAAATGGCTATGTTTCGGAGCCATTTGAATTTCACTTCTTGCTCCACTCCCATTCCCCACAGAAAAAAATCCCAATACCTTGTTGTAAGCCCAATTCATAAGCTGTTGTACCCTATCAAAATATACCAAATCCCAGCTATTAGCCGTTCTTCTGGTTTTGCTGCCTCTCCTTGTCAATAGCTGCTTTCATTCCTTACACAATGATGAATCTAAGTGTCCTTGAATACAGTAGGTTTTCTGATGCTAAGATAACGTCTTTCTTTTAACCGTTAGAAAGAGAATAGACTTGAGAAGCTGGGAAGACATGAAACAGAAGTGAAGGATCTTGTTCTAAATCTGCGTCAAAAAGTAGAAGAAGCCAAAAGTTCTCTAGCACAAAATCGCAGTCGAGGAAAAGTGCTCGAGGCTCTGCTTCAGCAGAAGAAGTCTGGAAATATTCGTGGAATATATGGAAGACTGGTAATTTTTAAAAGGCCATTATAGATTTAGTCGTAAAATTTATGGCGACAGTATTTTTTGTGTAAATAAGTAAAAGGGAGAATTCCTCAATTCTCTTATTAATTTGGCTGGAGTTGCAAATCCCGTGGGCTTGGTATGATTTTTTTTTTCTTAAAAAAAAAAGATTATTGAAATTCACTATCCTTGGGACTAAGGAAAGGCAGTGGCTATGAGAAAGCTTATGTTCAAGCCAAGTGTACTAACAAAGTCATGTAATCTTCCCATGCTCTGGTCCTGCCTGTGCTTCTGTGTTTGGGCTGTGATTGACAGCTGGGGTGATCTGATTCCTTTGATAATTAGGATCATCTATACCAGAGAAGTGGAGTGGTGTTTTTATCTTCTGGTACCCCAGAAGGTAGAATTAGTTGGTAACCATCCATTTGGTAAATGCCATGTCCGACCTAGCTGACCAATGGTAGAACCATACACAGAATATATGAAATGATTTTGTTAGGCCGGACTGCCTCGCTAAAATACTGGCATATAAAATTTACCTTTTTCTACAGACCGTAAGTACGTGCTACCATATTGCTTTGCCAGACTTACTACCACTTTTGAAGCTCTAAATATATGAATTTATCTTCTATCATGGAAACAAGTACATGAGAAATATAAAAGTAGCAGTGTGGAGGAGAGGTCAGGTGTGATACTAATTTGCAAATTTTAACTAAGGTTTAAGTTCTTTTACAAAACAAACAAACAACAGTTTTATAATTTGTTTTCATCTCATTTCATTCTATGTAAAGTTTTGGTCTTCTCTCTCAATACCAAGACAAAACTTTGATGCCAAGCTAATCAGAGTACTTCTGCTTCTCCCCTACCACCTCTCAATTATTAGGGAGACTTGGGAGCTATCGATGAAAAGTATGATGTTGCTATTTCATCGTCTTGTAGTGCCTTAGACTACATCGTTGTTGATACAATCGATATTGCACAGGAATGTGTGGAATTCTTAAAGAAAACAGGAATTGGAGTTGCCACATTTATAGCCTTGGACAAAGTAAGTATTGGCACCCTGGCAAAACAAATTATGTTGCTGATGTACCCTAAGGTGCAGAGTGTTAATGCTGTATATTGCAGATATATTATGTATTAATGTCTATACATATAAATGTGACTTATATTGATATATTACACTGCATATATATTAATACATGTAAAGGTAGAATATGAAACGTTTTAATAGGATGTTGGTACCTTGGAATATTCTACTAGCAAACAATAAAGTTTAATTACAGAGAATTACAAAGCTTTTTGGATACCTGCACATGTACAACAAATATTTGGTGTGTCCTTTAGTCTGTTATTTTTATTTATATATTATATATATATGTAATTTTAATATTCATTTTTTTCATAAACTAGCAAACTTAATAATCCCAGTAATATAGTAACTGTAAACTATGAAACTTAAGCAACAAGTCTGGCTAGCAAAGGGACAAATGGATTATCAGTGAGTTTTTAATTATGCTGCAAGTAAGTAAAGATCCCTAAGGACGGAAGCTTTACAGTTAATTACCATTTTGAGAAGTATTGTTACACTTACTAGAGAATGATTACATTTGCTTTAAAGACTTAACGTACCTTACAATGACATGCCTTCATAATTTATCCTCTCGTTCATTTATTTACTTTTTTTGATGTAGATGGCTGTATGGGAAAAAAATCTTAAAAAAATCCCAACCCCTGAAAATGCTCCTCGGTTGTTTGATATGGTGAAAGTAGAAGACAAGACCTTTCGCGTGGCTTTTTACTTCGCGTTACGTGATACCCTAGTAGTTAATACCTTGGAAGAGGCTTCCAGAATAGCCTTCCAAAAAGATAAAAGGTGGAGGGTTGTAACGTTGAAAGGGGAAGTCATTGAGCAATCAGGTATTTAAGCGCAACCTTACACTTAGATATTCAGTGCTTCATAGGTGATATCTATGCAAAATTAGTACACTAACTTCTTTTCCTCTTTATTACTTTAGGAACAATGACCGGTGGTGGAAATAAAGTAATAAAGGGCAGAATGGGCTCCTCAGTTGTAACTGATGTTTCAGAAGAAGAGGTTAGTGCATAAGCTTAATTAAAAGTGGAATTTCTTCAAAGTTCCTTATGGTTTGGCACTTCATATGAATATGCCCTATGTCCTTTTAATTCTGAGTGAGTAGTTAACAAGATGCAAGATGCACTGAGAGTGATTTATAAAGCTGAAGCACACTTATGCACACTTGTTCACACTCCTACCGTTGTATGCCTCTTCAATTTTTAGTCCCATAGTGCAGCTTTTTAATAGCTTGGAAATTAATTGAAGGTAGGTGTGAGAATGTGGAAGAGACAGACCATAAGGAACAGTTGCACTGCAGAGCTCAGCAGCACAAAAAGACAGATTTGGTCCATTGCTTTGTAACATTGTAAGATTTCTCAGGAAGTGGCTGAATTCTTCTTCAATTTTTTAATGTCAAGAATATTTTTGAAAAAATCAAAATACAGCTTGCCTTCTGAATTTATTTTGAACAAGGGTTGAATGTCTGCTTACCTCTGAGGACACAGAAACAGTAGTTTGCTGAAGTACGTTCGTGTCTGTGTCTATAAGACACTTCTTTATATGTAGAAAAAGAAAATGGGCTGAGATCTGAAATGCACCTTTACTCCTACTCTTGAAGGTAAATCTCAAGACTTGGTCTCTTAGTCAGTGACTGCATGCAGAAGCCTGTCTTTCAAACAGAGGATTACCCCAAAATCCAACAAGCACCAAATCTTACCAATTAAACAATAATAGAAATTGCATCTAGCTTCTGCTTGTATCTTTTTTGGATTCTGCCTTCACTACTGACTTAAGCTTTCCAATTTTCTATTACAAGCTATTTTGACAGGGATCCTACGGCTTATTTTTTGTTATGCTTGCTCCTCTTTATTTCACTTCTCACTGATCTTCTCAGAAGTTGGCCTCCATGTTCTGCCCAGCTACAGCAAATTCTCAAGTTTTTACTTCACTTTCATCTCATGCTTTAAGAAATCACAGACTGTCTAGCACATGAATGAGAACAAGCTGTGTTTTGTGGTGGTGACACGAGGCTAGTGATCACATCTCATTTTTGTGTAGATCAGCAGAATGGAATCTCAACTGCAGAAGGATTCCAAAAGAGCAGAACAGTGTGAAGAAGAGAAATTGCAACTCGAAGAAGACGTACCAAAACTACGCCAGAATGTTCAGGAAATGAGAAATACTTTGGAAAAGTATACAGCAAGTATCCAGGTGAACAAGCTTCTTATTGAGGCACTATCTGGCTTCTCCATGCATGTGCGGGAGAACAGTTTCTCAGCCTCAAGTTAATACAGTCCTTGCCAGTATCAAAGATCTTTTTTAAAGCATGGAGTTCTAACACAGCTGTGTTTTCTGTAGAATTATTCTGAGCAAGAGGTTCTTCTAAAAGGTCAAGTTAAGGAACTCGAAGCAAACGTAATTGCTACTGCTCCAGACAGAAACAAACAGAAGGAACTGGAAAAAATCCTTGATGGTTACAAAAAAGGTACTTGTTGTGGAGAGAGGGCTTATAAATAAAAAATGGAGTTATGATCATTTAAAGGAGCAAATAATAAATAGCTAATAAAGGAGCAAATGCTACGGCTCTGTTTGAGGTTATAAATATCTTCTCGAATATTTCTGCCATATGATGGAAAGTCACAAACCTGTGCAGTCCTCTGGAGAGGTCACTGCCCTCCTCCTTTGAAGGCTCTCTGCTTTTCCTCTTCTGTCCCCGAAAGAAAATTATAAATCTGTAGCAAACTTACTGTGAGACTTTTATTTTGTTTTCCCCTTAAAATACCACAGTGCCATGTATCTTAATTTTTGAAAGCTGTTCAACGCACCAGGATGATTTTGTTGAGCTGTAAGTAAAAGCTGAACAAGGAAACGAATCTACCTGGAAGGTGGAGTAGGCTGTTGTACTATCCAGCATGAATCTAACTACGTGGTCGTACCAGCTACTGAACAGTACTGATTAGTTCTTACAATTCTGCCCCTTTGAGTATTTTCCAATTAAAGGAATGCAAAGAATGAGCTTGGAACATGTTGCTGCTCCTGTATTATACATGCATTTAAGGAGTATATAAACATTATAGTGATGCTTTACACCAAAAATGCTTTGGTGATGTAACATTTGTCAGAAGGATGTGAGTAGTATTTTTTGTTGCCACATTAAAAAAAATGATTTTTGGAATACAAAGAAGTAGGTATGTTTCTCAAGATATTAACATAGCAGAGCTTTTTGTCACATGAACGTTGATGTATTGCAACAGCCTGGTGCTCCTACAGACAGCATAACAACATTAACCCCGTTTTGTTTGTGACAGATTATGAGCGTGTTGCTGAAAAAGCTGGTAAAATGGAAAGTGAAGTTAAAAGATTACATAACCTCATAATTGACACCAATAATCAAAAACTTAAAGTACACCAAGACAAACTTGATAAGATCAACAAAGAAATAGATGAACATACTTCAGCTATTACTAAAGCCCAAGTGGCAATCAAGAGCGCACAAAGGTATGGTAGACATCGATGTGTTCAATTTTAAAGCTTAGCAATTTTGTATAGCCACAGGTCATGTCTGGTTACCGTTAAATCTTTATCTTCACGGGGGAGAACACCCAGAGGAGATGTGTGTTCACTTCTTTATGGCTAGAGGAAAACTGAGGGGAGGAGGTCATAAACTCTTTCTCGAAACTGACTTACCTCAAACTGAGACTATGTATAACGTGTTGGGTTATCAACAGCTAGCGAACAGGCTTTCTAAGATCGTGTTTCTGGATTACGTTATGTCGTATTTGCACTCATGTAAAGTATACAAACATCTTGGTATCCCTTCAGAAACCTGAAAAAATCTGAAGAGGCTGTTCTCCGCACTGAGAAGGAAATTGGAGATAATGAGAAAGAAATTAAAGACTTAACAGAAGAGCTGACTGTGCTAGAAGACAAAGCCACTGAGGTTATGAATGAGCGCAGGCAAGCTGAAGTAAGTATACTATTTATTTGGTGTGTTTCTTCATAGAGAATGCACTCTGAAATAAATTGTAGATAGGACACCTTTGGCACAACAAATACTAATTGCTGATGTCTGTTAAACTTCATCCTGAGACATTCCAGGCAGGCCTAGCAATATGGAAATGGGTTGGTTGCATTAGCCAACAGCTTCATTTAAAAAGCAATTTGAGCTTCAGACCTGATGACACTGTCCTAAAACGCCTTTTTTCTAAGTTACTCTACTACTCATTCTCCAAAAATTCATATGGGAATTAAACAGCAAAGAATGTTCTTTTCTCTGTCCAACAATATATTGTGTGCATTCTTACAAAATTAATTGTTAATTAAAAATAATAATTAATGAAAGGTGATCTTTAAATAAAAAATAAAAAATAGTCCTAGTAAATGGTCTGATCTTCAGGTAAGGATTTGTTTAATCCAGATCTAGATTAAAAACGTAATCTGTGGCATATTTTCACAAGTGGTGTTCCAGAATTCAGGGATCAGGTCAACCTAATTACAAGAGTGTAATTGGTTACATCAATACTTAAGACTGTGGAGAGTAAGCTCTGTGAATAATATATATTGAAAACAAACCTGTAACCTGAGAAACTGGTAATGCTTCACAGGCAACTGATTAATGCATTTCTTTTGTTGTTTCTGTAGGAAGCACTCCCAGCAATTCAAGAGGAGCATCGCAGTTTACTCCAGGAGATAAGTGCTATTCAAGAGGATGAATATGCACTTCAAAAGGAAGCTCTCAGTATAAGACTTAAAATCGAACAAATTGATGGTCATATTTCTACACACCAATCAAAGATTAAATACTGGCAAAAAGAGGTAAGGAAATCGTTTAGTTCAGAGAACTTGATCTATGAGATCCCAAAAGACTAATATGTTACCATGTAGTAGAAAACATAATTTGGGCAAAAAATGACATTTAGCTCATGATTTATTGGTGTTAGTTGGAATTTTGGAGATCATAAAGATACATTGTCATTGTATTATGTGTCCTTCCTACTCCAAATTTAAATCTGATAGAGAAGGATCTAGACCAGCAGATGATCTTTCAGTGCCCTTTGTACCCTTGTACATTTGAGGGCAGCTATCCCAGCAAGCAAAGGTAGTCCGGGAAACTTTTCAGTCTTGCACACACAAGGTATTAAATATACAGTTATTAAAGTTCTGTGGAGTCAGGAAAGGAGAGATGATCTCCTTGTTACCTGCTACTGCTCCTGTTACAGAGAAATATCACATTTCTAAGAATGATGTATATGATTTTCAAGAACACAACAAGAGGGTGAAAGGATATTTGTTGTCTTTCTTGCACCTTAAAGAGAATTAAGTGAAGAAACTTGGAATGTCTCGAAGGTTCACTGTATACTAAAGCAGAAAATGTTATAGAAACATGTTCTTGTGATAACTGATGTGATCTTTAAAGTTTTCTTGTAACTGTTTTTGAATTTTAGATATCAAAATTATCACTGCATGCCATAGAAAATAAGCCACCTGAAGAACTTCCAGTGCTCAGTCAAGAAGAGCTTGAGGCTATCAAGGATCCTGATATTATCACTAATCAGATTGCTCTCCTGGAAGCCCAGTGTCATGAAATGAAACCAAACCTTAGTGCTATTGCAGAATACAGGAAGAAGGTAAGCTGAATTACTGTCGTGTAGTGGTAGGATTCGCCTTTTTGATACTGCACTGCCTGTCAGCGCAACAGTACGGGACGCCCCTCCGCTAGGGCAAGGCTCTGTACGTGGCTTTGTTTTCCAGTGCGTAAATCTAGATACTAATATAATTGCTGGTGAAGTACAGAGGTGGCTTTCCAATCATGCGTTTTTTCTTCAGGTAACTGCTCAAATGTATCTTGTGCTTGAATTACATGCAATAAGCCCCTCTTTAGATAAGTGACAAGAGAAAATATCTATAACCATACAAGGAAAATGTGGTCCTGTTCTTCCCTTCTGTTGCACCTGAAAACTAAAATGCAACACTTGAATTTTTTCCCTTTTCTCCTCTGCATGCCGTGCTGTTGCTAGCATCCCGGATATTTGTTAGCTCATATTTAGCTACGTGTGAAGGTTGCATCTAGCTTACAGACTGCTTGTATATTTGATGCCATAGATGCCAGGTGAAGACAACTTTCTTCTGTGAAAGTTTGTTTATTTAGAGCCAACTAGTTTTGACGGGACAGATGCACGCTGTACTAAATTTTTTTCTTCTCATGATACTTCCTTCAACCTGCTGGACTGTTGAACAGATAATTTTTTTTAAATAAGGATTTTCCATCTGCTCTCTAGAGCGATCTCACAAAAATACAAAGATCCTTATCATTGCTGGCAGTACATACAAAGACAAAAAAAGTTATTTTTAAAAGCAGAGCCAGAAGGATTTTAATGTTCCTGCAGAATGAGAGATGATCTACACCAGCTACACACAGTTTTTACGAGCAGAGAGTTCATGAGGCATAAGGTTACCTGAAGCACAGAGCTACTAAAATAGACACTTATTGTTTAATGAGGACTTCAAGTTAATTAAATGACTGTAGGAGTCCATTTTAGAAGTGAACAAATAGAACAAATAAAAAAGGGAGGGTTTGTTCTTGTCTATTTTTTTGTTTCAAAGCTGTTCGTCATTCAGGGGAAAATGAGTTTTCAAATGATACTAAAAAAAAAGCTTAAAATCTAAAATAGAGACAGTTTCTTTAACTGCACTTTTTTGTTTTGTGTTTTTTGTTTTGTGTTTCTTCCTCAGGAAGAGTTATATTTGAAACGTGTGGCTGAATTGGATGAAATTACCAGCGAGAGAGACAAATTTAGACAAGCTTTTGAAGATCTTCGGAAACAGAGGCTAAATGAATTTATGGCAGGATTCAACGTAATAACGAATAAACTGAAGGAAAACTACCAGATGCTTACTTTGGGAGGAGACGCTGAATTGGAACTTGTAGACAGTCTGGATCCCTTCTCCGAGGGAATCATGTTTAGGTTTGTCAAAATACTTGATAGTGCTGTAATTCTTTTGCTATTGCTTTTTTGACTTTCTTTAAAGTAAATTTTCTGTGGTCATCAGCAAACCAAGGTAGTCTTACTTCTTAGCAAATACTGGGAGATGCTGACAGAAGCCAAAACTTTTTAGCATTGAAAAACGAAGAGATTTGTTTCACTTGGAGAAATACAGAACTAGCAGCTGTTAGAAAGCTTGGACTTTGAAGTAATTTCCCAGGTTTGTTAATTCCCAAGTCGTTTAACTCAGCCTAGGGAATCATGTCAGTCATATTGGTAAATTCTGTCATAAATGGTCCTAAGAGTATGTTCATTACTTAATAGAATAGCACTTTTGAAAGATAATTAAATAGCAATTCTTAAGTGTTAGGCCTCCCCCAGAGAACAGCTGAGTGCTACAACAGCTCAAGTTCAGACACCAGCTGACCACCCAGCAGTGTGAGCACCGTGAGAGCTTCCCCTGGTGAGCAGCTCACTGCCTCCCAGTTGTGGAGGACTGAGTATCAAGCAGCTCATCCGCGGTTTGTCTGGCTTCTTCAAATGTCTGTGTCATCCAAGAACTCCCTCCTGTCTTGACTCCCTTTTCACACAGTATGTTTATTTTGATCGTGAACAGAAATAACGTACAAACTCTAACTTGTTTCAGTGTTCGGCCTCCAAAGAAAAGTTGGAAGAAGATCTTTAACTTATCAGGAGGAGAGAAGACTCTAAGTTCACTGGCTCTAGTTTTTGCACTTCATCATTACAAGCCAACACCGCTTTATTTTATGGATGAGATTGATGCAGCACTTGACTTCAAAAATGTGTCTATTGTAGCATTTTACATATATGTAAGTATTTAACTACTGTAGCCTGTTTTTTCATAAGATTTTTTCTTCTCTGCTCGTAAAGGCAAAGTGGTATCACAATTATAAAGCAGACTTAAAAAATCTGAATGGTATGCTATTTCCAAATAACTGTGCAGAAACTATGTAGTAAGCAGATTTTTACTTGCCGGTGGTGCTGTGTTCCAGCCTATCCTTGTGTTTTAAAGAGGAAGGAGTAACACACGTTCACTGATCAGCTCTAGTCGGCTGAGATGCCCTTAGTGTAGGCATTCACGTACCCAAGCTCATGACTTCACTCTGACGCGCAGTCGAGGTTCCTTGGTTTTATGCTTCCATTTCCTTAACATAAGTGGTTTCCCTCAGGTTTCAGTGAGGAAGCTCCGTTGATCTGTGTCTTTCAGTGCCTTTTCTTTCAGGCCTTTAAAAGTTCTGTCATTGCCATATTTAAGATGAGCAAACATTTACATGGCTGCATTTCTGATTGCTGATTTAAACTTAAAATTTTCAGAATTATCTGAAGTATAACTAGTGGTTAGAAGTGCCAAAGATTATGATGTAGCTACTTAAAATCAGGGAAGAACTTTAACTGCAACTGTTATTTTAAACTTTGCTTCAACAATGCCTTATTGTCACACTTGTGAATTTACACTGTTACTCCTGGGTTCTTAAAGAAAAATGGTGGTTTTGTTTTTAAAGTGCTACCAAATCTAGGTATTTTACCAGTTTGTGCCTTAGTGTCCCAGAACTACAGCCCTTCAAGGCTTGGCCTCTTTTATCAAAGGGTGTGTGGAGATGGGTTTGTTTTCCTTTGCATCCCTAAAACAGCCCTTGGTAGAGCCGTTCAGGTAAGTTACTAACCCCCATCTTCAGTAAGCTTGGTGGGATTCATGTTAAAACTGTGATGAACTGCGCATCTAAAAGCTTATATTTAATATATATTTATATATTTTATATTTAATATATCCACAAAGTTTATATTTAATTGAACTCACTTGAACAGGCCATGTAAAAGAGGAAAAGGGAAGCCCGTGCTTAAGTCAGCTGCAGTGCTTTGTGCTGAAAGCCAAGCAAGCTAAGAGTGTGTTGTGCAGTTCTGAGCAGTCAGCAGCTGTAGTTCTGTTAACGATACCGTGACTGATCGGCATGGTTCTCGCCAAGTATCCACAGCTCCTAAAACCTGCATACAGACACTACACAACAACGTAGCTTTCTGGAATCCTGTGAGCTAATGCAGATAACTTATTTTTCAGGAGCAAACAAAAAATGCACAATTTATCATCATCTCCCTGCGAAACAACATGTTTGAGATTGCAGACAGACTGATTGGAATATACAAGACTCACAATACCACGAAAAGCGTGGCAACCAACCCAAAAGTCATTGCATCTAAAGGACTGGCCCAACCTTGGCAGCGTTGTACATAATACAGCTCAAAAGTAGCATGAATGAAAACAAGAACAAAATACTTCCCAGTGTCTATTTACATTCTTGTTGCTGCTCACTGTGTCTTTTCTAAGAAACCTTTGTATATTGAGATTTTTTTCCTTTAGTTTTAAGGCTTCTATTTGAGTTTGTTAATAAAACCAGTTTCTAAATAAATTCCTTTATCATTATTATACAGTCTATGTGGGGTTTTAATTATATGGATTAGAAAAAACAGAGCTTTCTCTAATTACATACCTAGCTGTGTTCTAATATTCCACGGGCAAGCTTTATGTCAATGCTTGGGTTCTGCATGAAGTTAAAAGGCCTGGTTTTGTTTTTTTGGTTTTACTGTAAGTAAATTGCTTTTAAATGCCATCAAAGAAAGAACATACTTATTTAATATCATATATTATATGTATACATAATTAATATAATTACATTATATTAGTATATTTTAATACCAGAGCTTTTTTTTTTTTAAGTTTCAGTAAGTGAAGTCCATATATAAAATAACTAACATTTGTAGTATAAGGATGCAAGATGGAATGGACTTGGATTTCTAGCTGCTGTCGTAAAGCTGTGCGGTCTGGGAATTAGCCATTTGTAACTGTTTAGCAGTGAACTGGTTCAGCTTCAAAGGCTCCTTGGTTATTTTTGTCTCCCTGCAGTTACACAGGTACAACTCCTCCCTCTTTCCCTTGGCCCAACAAACGGGCTGCAGCCATGCTGAGCACTGACAGTGACTTATCCCGCAGTAACTCACCTGTTGCTCTTACCCTCGTTTCACACAGGGCTGAATGATTCCCACTGAGGAGGCAAGGTTGTTCAAATCCTCACCCTCCTCCTGGCGCTCACCCAGCTGCTACTGGAAGTTTTCCATACTCAGTGTCAGCGCCTCAGTTTACATGCTGTGCTTTGAGTCAGAGCTTTTTTGTACTTTAAGTACTGGAGCTGTGTGTTTTAACGCAGACGTCAGGCCAGTACCTGGCATGTTTTCACTAATAACTGATCCCTGAACTAGACGTGGCTCATACGTTGGGATGAGATTCTTCACTGCTGTATGTCAGTATCTCCTTTGGTCAGAAAACAATTGTAAGTTATGTGCTACTTAAAGTCACTTCTGTTAGTCAGCAGGGCTCAGCCAACTATTTGCTATCGCCTTAAAAAAATTAACCACTGATGTGCTTATAAAATGGCTGTTAGTAGAAAAGCTTGCTAAGCACAGTTCTAGAAGGACTGTTTGTTTTTTCTGTGCTTAGTCCTTGTTTACATTTCCATCTCTTTGCCATTTTCATACCAAGCACGCTTAACAAACCTAAGTCAGTTTATCCTGGGTTTTGTTGTCACATCCTGACTAGGGGAGTGGCACACCCAGTGAAATACCACGTGAAATCACAGAGCAGCAACAGTGAAGTGCACAGCAGCAGAAGACAAAAATACAAGGCACTTCTTACCCATCCGGACACCAGCCATGCGTGCTGTGCAGTTTTGAGATTTTTCTCCCCATCTCAAGCTGACTCTAGAACACCTTGAAGTACAGCTTAAGGCTCAATTTATGGTTTCAGTTTGTTTTTAGTTCTCACTATCTACTCCTGTACTAAGTAGCAGTCACTTAATCTTCCCCAAGGTGAATTGGTTTTGGCTGCAGCAGTAATTGGTGCGTGACGCCCCTGCCCTTACCTCAACCCACGAGCTCCTCTGCCGAATTTTGGCCCCATACTTTAGAGAAGGGGTGGGCAGCTGGCACCCAGCCGAAGGGAACCCACCACTCCATCAGGCAGAACTGCAAGGGGCCCATGCTGGACAACACAGAACAACATGAAATCTCCATCAAGCAACTAAAGGGCTTGCTGCTTCAGAGACCCTTCACCACGTCTGTACTACAAAAAGTTGGGCAAGTGGAAGAAAACGAAGCAGACCCAGCACTGCCAGATACCCACGTTCTTGTTCCAATGACAGTTGCTGCTCCCATTGCGTGGCTGCAGCTCAGCCCCATGCGCCAGCTCTGTTTAGGATTAGATGGAGACTCTGTACAGTAAAGAAATCAAGGTGTTAGCCAACCCTCATGTAAGAATACATTTTATTTGTATGTAAATTTATTAAAATATATAGTACATAACTACAAGTACCAAATGTTTCAATCAGTGATAAAGGCATCTTATAAATTCATGTTGTCTGGAAAAATAAAACTTCATTATAAACTTTTCATAAGATTTTTTAAAAGTTAGGAAAATAAAGGACAGGAAGGTAAGTCAAAAAGGAAGCCTCGTGGTAGTAGGCATACAGTTAGCACCAGGATTTCAGAGACTTACATGCCAAATGCCAGCCTTCTAGCAGAGCTTTAGAGAAAAACAAATAGCCCGATTCCAAAGTGTTACTGGGAAATCAATGTGCCACTTTATCCAGTCCCAGATACACCTACACACTACTTCAAAATCTGACCAGTGGTATCACTGGGATTTGACTTTGTAACGCTAAAAGGCAAATCCAAATTATAGAAACCGAAATTACAGAAACAGGCAAAGACCCACTCCTCTGGAATGCTGCTTGTTCACACCTTTCAGTCAAATCCACACAAAAGAGACACCCCAAACTGCAGAAGGGTGCTGCCCTTCGGTTAGACTTCATGTTTTAGCAATGCAGCAGCAGCAGGACATCAATATTCTTCAGATTTCATTTAGGCTTAAGGAACGCACCAGCATCACATCAGGGGATCGAGCTGGCTCTCACCCCTCGCTGCAGTCAGTGGCAGCAGTTGCTATTTCGCAGGAGCCCCCACCAGTGTCTGCTGGTAGCAACATGCAAGTCTGGGTTTGTGCACAGGTTTCAACATGTCACATAGCGAGAGGCTACCCCCAGAACTAAATCACTACTTAACTTGTGTATTTTTAAGTAATAATAAATAAAAAGTGCTCAAGGAATGCTGCTATCCTAAAATATACTATTATGTTTATGAAGTCAAAATTAGACATCTAAAGAGCCCATTTTTGTTTTTTATAAAATCATTAGTTCATTGTTAACTTCTCTGTGTTCTGCTGTTCTAACGGCAGCGCTTAAAGGCTGATTACAGCTGACTCGGTAACAACTGAAGGTCAAGGGCTGCTGCCGTTGTAAATTTTTCTACTGAGCACAGCTTAGTACCTCTTCAAAAGAAGTAAAGAGTGGTAGTGATTATTTGACTGCAGAACAAAATGCTGTCATTTTTTCTTCTAGGTCAAGTTAAAGACCTCCATTATTTGTGCTAAAAGCCTGAAAATTTACTCATTTTCAAGTTGTTTAAGGGCTCTTGACATTTAAAATCCTTATACCACCGATTTCAAAGGGAGTTTTGCTACTTACTGCAATACGTATTTATTTTCACTACATGTTAATTCTTTCAACAAAAACTCAAGGCTCATTTTAGGAAATGGTGCAAATTCCCTGGTAGACTAAATAAATACCTGATTTGTGCATAGGTGGCACTAAACTCTGCATGTAATACTTTACCACAAGTACTGCAGATACTGCTCTGTAAACTGGAGAAAACTATTTAAAAGAGATTAAAAAAAAAACACTGATTATAAAAAAGGCTGAAATCATGTCACTAGTAACCAGGAACATACAAAATGAAAACGAGGTCCATTAACATATGATTTAGAGACTACAGATCACGTATGTCAGTTAAATTACCTTGAAAGAGGTCAATAAAACACTAAATGCAAGCTTTACGTACACCAGAGCTCGTAACTGACTGACTTGTCTAGGACCAGCCACTTTGCAGCCTGAGGTGCTTTTTTTTTAAACTTTCAAAGTTGTGGTGTTTTTATTAAAAACAGAATTAGATAATGTAACCATTAAAAAAATGTAGATGTTTGAGGAGTTTTTGCAATCAGAAGGCTGCCGATAGCTTTCTTACACAGACATTACTTCTGCGTGGCTTCCAGTTTTACCAGCCACCTACCTACTCGCTGTGTGAGCAGAGGAACACGTCTTTTTGGTTATAAATCTTCTCATTTAACTAAGAGTTAAATGATGAAACCTATACAGAAAAAGGAAGAATATGGAAAAGAAAGAAAAAGCGTATAGTTTTAACAACCCAGCTATTAAGTAGAAACTTCAATTAAAAATAAATCTTAGGGATTCCTGCAGTAAGTTCTAATTTAATCATTGAAATAGCCAAAGAGGAACGATCATCCCTAAAAACCTCACCAGTAGATTAAATTTACTGCACAGTGCATCCACTATAGTCTGCAAATGAGCATAAAAACCTTGATAAATAGATAGCAAGAATTCTGAAATGTAAGTGGGAACAGCTTCAATTGCAAATGATGATACCAGTTTGGAAAATGCAAACACAGCTATCGCTACTATTACAAAAAAAAGCAGGAGTGTTAGAGGATTTACAGCCTGAATAAGTTCTTTAGATTTTTCTCTTTCTTTTTGCTTGCTTTTGCTCTGTAATTTCCTTTTTGGAATCAGTTTTATTTTTGGAGTAAGGATCTTGTTGATCTGACCAATTTCGGTTTTAGACCACACATCCTTTAACAAGTGCCCAACCCTGGGGTAAATCTCAACAGGTTTAACATCCGGTAGCTGCTTCTCTTTCAAAGCTTTTAGCCGTTGATATACACCATCCACCTTCTCAAGAAAAACAAGTGGGGACTCTTCTTTCTGAATAGATGTGTTCAGTGACATTAATTCAAGCTGTTCTTCCCTCATTTTTTTTAAATTCTCAATGAGAGGATCATATTCTTCCAGAACCTGTCTGTTGATTTCATCCAGTGCAGACAGCAGAGCTTGTTTTTTATGCTCCAATGTATCGCTAAGTTTCTTAAAGTACAGAATCACTACTTTTTTATCATCTTGAACAACACTTTCACACTGGGATTTCTGTTCTTTCAGCTTTTCAATAAGCAAATATACATCAGCCCAGTGTTTATCAGTCAGCTGCTCAAGGATTTTTCCAGAAGACTGCTTCTCTTTTATGTAGGCACTGTAAAGGTCATCTATGGGATGCCCGTTGTGTTTTCCTATTGTAAGGCAATGACCACACACCATTTTTTTATCCAAAAGACAGTATACGTTCAGCGGCTGCCTATAATGTTCACTGCAAGTTGCAACATCAGAATGATCTTCCTGACGGTATTTCTCAATTATAGCTTTCAGTGCAAAGTTGATAGGCAGTGATTCGGTGCCAGAGTCGGGAATCTCAACAACGCTCCGACAGTTTGGACACTTCAGAAGAATTCTCAGGGGTCTCCAAATGGAAAAGTTGCCTGACAGATCAAGAACACCTTCCAGACAATTTCTACAGAACGTATGGGAACAAGGCAGAACACGGGGATCTGTAAACAGGCTGTAGCAGATGGAACACGTTAACTCTTCCTCAAAGTGATGCATGTCCTACAAAAGAAAAAAAACATTCAAACTCTTTTTACAATCATTTAAAATTGTCTTATTAACCTAAAGGCCTCAATGTGACATTTAATAACCAGTAGCCTCACCTACACTGGCATTTTCATTGCCAAGGGGAAAAAAGATGAAAAATGTAAGTGATCGATGGTTTAAAGAGCTAAGCTAATGATCTTCACATAAGTGAACACTGTCTACTCACGTATTTCCAACTTCTGCCTTAAAAAGCCAGAAAAAGCAACTAATCTAATACACTGGCTACATAAGCTTTTTTTTGATTAATTACTGTAGGAAATACATTTAAACGTATATATTAATAAAGTTATTGTGAATTTTAGGAAAGTTACTTCAACTTAACTAATTTTTTAGGTTTTACTCATGGGTAGAAAAAAAATGGCTGCTGGAGCTGAGGCAGGAGTGAGTCCAAGTCAGGCCAGCCCCGCTGCCCGTCGGACCCCTTTCCTCCCCTTCCAGACCACCCTGGTGGGAGCTGCCCCGCTGTGCAGCGCTGCTGCCTGCAACCCCTCTGGCAGGGCAGAGAACCGGGCTTCTCCTGCCCGGTTATTCAGAAGTTTAAAACCATTACCCTGACTGCCAGCGGTGATCCTGGCTGTTGGTGCCCTGTATTGTTTCCGTTCGTTCTAGATGATTACTCAGCAGCTGTACTGGGGAAGCAGAAGGTAGAAGTGCCTAAATCACCGACAGCAGCGTGGAGAAAATAGCCTGCACGTGAACAACAGGGGAAATAAGTTAGTAGATGGTTATCGGATACAGAGCTGCTGGGAATGCCAAGGAAAAAAGATACAGATGACATTACACTAGAGTTAAGCAAAGAATGAGAAAAAAAAGTTTCCTGGTGAAAGAAAGAAAAGGAAGCTCATAAACATTTTCCTGTACCGAGCAGATATTTTCCTTAAATATTCCAAACAAATCCGGTAGCAAATACACATGGGTACATAGGTATTTATACTAGGAGAGTCATTCAGTGTAAGCAAATCACAAACTAGAAGATATTACAAAAATTCAAAAGTATAATTTTGCCAGTAACATGCCAGGTTTCAGAAATCTAACAATAGAAGGCCTACTTTGTGGCATTTTATCCTCTTCCAACTAGCGATCCTATAGATGAGAAGAAAGCATACCTGCTACAGCTGCATTTCAAAATTGACTAGTCTGATATTCTTTGTACAGACTTCACGGGTATTATTTTTCCCAGCACAGCTTTCATTTAAGCACGTCAAACAGAGCACATTCACTGACAGCACTGCATTCCTGACCTAGAGAGCCAGACACCCTTCATCTCGTTAATTATACAAGCCATTGTTTAGAAACAGTTCTATCTGGAATCCAGCCTATCCAGCGGTTAGGTGGATAAGTGACTTTACAATAAAAGTCAGCTGTAACAAGCTGACAGAACCCATTTGGCTCGGGGGCGGGGGGGCAGTTTAAAAGATGAGTTTGGCAGCAGATTACAGCCGAGCCAAGGGAAGCATGACAGTGGAGCGTGAGACAGAGCTGGGTGCTGCCGGGCTCCCTGCACTCCACCAGGGAGGGGAAGGAACCATGAAGGGACCACAGGCCTCGCTGCGCCCTGCTGCCCTTCAGCCAAACCAGCCTCAGAAACCCCCGAGCTGCAGGGGGCCGGGAAGCTCTCCTGTACCACCAACACAGAAGCCTAAATGACAAATGAAGCGACACACGGCCAGAATCTCCCACTTACATGCTGTTGTCACGGTAAGGGGTGACAGAACTCGCTCTGGGAAATAAAAGGCCCGGTTGCAGCTCCAGTACCTGTTGAGCCCTCAGGACAAAAGGCACCTCCCGTGCAGCTCCCAGCTCCGGGGACTGACCATGGGCCAGGCTCCAGCAGCCACAGCTCGGGACTCTCTTCCCGGCCCTGCCGAGCCGTATTCCCGTCACCCACCCCACAAACACCCCACGCCCCGTCACAGCACCTCTCAGCCATGGCCGTTCCTTCGTCCCCGTTCCCACTGCAGGAACTACGACTCCAGCCCGCGTTTCTACACGGTTCAGCTCACTGGGGGGGGTGAAGTAAGAAGGCCATGTGTGCACCCGACGAGCCCCTTCCTTGACGTTACTCCCCTCGGTTACCACACCAACCCTCCGCTGCCCTGCCCTGCTCCTCCGCCAGGCGACCCCTCCTCGCCCACCGCTCAGCCAAGCACCGAGGGGACCGCTCAGAGCCCCCCCGGTCCCCTCAGAGCCCCCCGCGGTCCCCGCCGCTCACCGTCGCCGGCCCGGCCCCGCCGCTCCCCTCAGCGCCCCGAGCCGCGCATGCGCCCGGGCGGCGGCGCCCAACGGCCCCGGGCCGCGCCGTTCGAATGGCACCGGGCGGGAACGGCCCCTAACGGTCCATAACGGCCGGTAACGGTCCGTAACGGCCCCTAACGGCCTGTAACCGGCCCCCGTCGCGTGTGGGGGGCTCCGGGCAGAGGGGAAGCGGGCCCCTGGGGCTGCGGGGCTGCTGACAAGGACTCAGCTCCCCTGCCAGCTGGGACGGCTCCTCAGAGGCTTTGGGGCTGGATGGAATGGTGCAAACAGTAGGGGTGCGGCCAGGAGGGAATTTGTGATTAAGTAGTCATCTGGAGTTATATATATATAAAGTGTATATATAGCATATACATGACTGAATTTTCAAGGTTGAGGGAAAGAAACACGTGTATGGCAAGAAACAGGAGGAGGGCTAATCAGGAGCAACACACCTGAGGTCGTCATCATCAGCGATGAAACATGAGGCATTGGTGAAAAGGGAAACCCCTCGGCATACATCCGTGTTTTCCTTGTCCACACCTTTGTGTCGGTGCTGCAATCAGTGCTTTACCAAAGCCCTTTGTCTTCACAGTATGGGATAAATTCACCCTGAAGCTGGAAACTAAGAGAGAGAAGTCTTCTGACATCTGCTTTGGGGAGACCAGGAACAGACCTTCAGCATGTACTAATCAGAGAAATACAAAATAAATAACTTTAAAAAGGAGGTAATTATTAAGGGGTTCAGTTTAATGTTAGGCTTGTTTACCTACGTTGGCTCCTAAAGGCAGTGAAGGTACTTTAAGTGAAGCAAAACTGCCACTGCCATACTTTAAAAACGGGCAATCATAATGAAGACTGCAGAGTTTGTCTTCTTGAGCAAAACCAGAGATTACAGTAGAAAGTGAAAGGATTAGGATTACTGTTACTGACAGTGTTTTACTGCCATCTGGTAAATCAATTAAAGTACCCAATGTGTAGACTTCTTTCATACTCCAGAATATTCCATGCTTATTTACAATCCATTGAACTACACTAAGCCAAAACTGTAAAGTTGTTCTCAGGTGTTACTTTTACAGTGCATCTGAAAAAGAAATCCCTTTAATGTTGTAATGTAAATCATAATACATAATTATTCAAAAAGTTACCTAAACATCTGTCTTAAAACTGGCATTTAGAGGACCTTGCATAAATATCTGGGAAACATCTGGAATTATGTTTGGAATAATAGAAATATCATACTATAATGAATTAACCATCACACTTTAGCAGATAGGCATGCAGTTCATAATCCTACATTTAGCTGTAATTGGTCTTTGTGGAGGGAAATTCATGATAATACAAGCCTTAAATTCGTTTCAATGTTAGTTACACCACTTCAGTATCAAATATCCAACAGTTTTAACTTCTTTGTATCCTATCATGTAGAATGATTCGCTATTTTCACCTTGAGTAGTGTTTTCTGTCACCGTAGCACTTTCTATCACTATCTACTTGTGGCAGTATAAAGGCTGTAATCCATGTGCAACAAGCTCAAAAGGAAAAAGGCTCTAAGGAAGTATACATTTTCAAGTTCTTATATTGTTTCATGGTGTTTGTTACAAAAACTCTTGGCCGGTGATTATTTCTGCTACCCAAATCTGATCAGTTTCTAATACATGTTCCTTGTGGTCATGCCTTTGCCTACTCTGGCTTTCCACGCAGTCCCCACAGAAGGTAGTTTGCTCTTATTTTTGCATTCCAACAGCAAATGTGGAAGGATTAAAAATATACCCCTTTCATTCCCCTCTCAGTGACAGAGGGGAAAAAAGACACAAATATTTTAGTGCCACTCAGCTAATTTGGATGACTTAATACGAATATCATGTGCGATTTGACGTGTTACCTGGCAGCTCCAGTTGCTTCCGAGTATGCCTGATACAGGGCCTGGGCTTACACCACCACTGGGCATATATCACAAGGGTTTTCTCTCCAGGCACAGCACTTGCTCTCAGCAGGACTGACTGCTTTTCTCTCTTTTTCAGCACCGTGCTTTTCCTGGAGTTGTTAACCCAGCAAGGCCTGCCTGCTCCACCACCCAGACCGGCTGAAGCAGGGCCACCCATGGGCCCAGTGCTGGGGGCCAGGACGTGGCCATGCTCCCCCCTTCAGAGCCGCCGTCCTGCTCCACGAAAGTGGCAATGTGTCCTGTGTACCTGCACACCAAGAAAAGCAAAAGGCGAAGGGGCAGCTTGGAGGCAGCTGTAGTCCAGAGCTTAGCCCTGGGGGTGACGTGCACGGCTGCAGCTTACCCCAGCTGGGTTGTGGTCAGAGTCAACTCACTCCATTTCGTGCTGGGCTTTATCTGTGTCCTTAATCACATAGAACCCTCTTCCAACTGCCACTTCGTGGGCCGTGCAGGACTCGCCTTTATGAGCTTGACAGCTCTCTGCTGCCTGCTGGCCCTCCTCAGCAGCTGTGCGGCCATGCTACTTGACGTCCTGGGGCTGAAGCTGGGCAGGGTGACCGCCCCTTTCCTGCACGGCCTCGTCATGCTGTTCACTGCCATCGCAGTGGTCTCATCCTGTGGTCTGTGGGGACTGACGAAGCACAGCCTCCACACCGCACAGCACCCACAGCTCCTAGGCCACTCCTTGGTCTTTGGCTCCAGCTTCTACTTCTGTATCCTTGCTTGTGCCTTAGCAGTCATTGCAACTGGCTTGAGCTACACCGCCTGGGCACACGTTGATCTTTCTGTGACTCTCTGCCGCGCCAGCACCAGTCGGCAGCAGACACACCCGGTCCCTGTGGATGAGCACAACAGCGCTAACAACATACACTGCTTTGAGACTGGCCTACCCCTGGCCGCATGCGTTGCCTTCCTCCAGAGGGAAACTGAGTCCCAAGCAGAACGAGGTCTGCCCTCCAAGCAAGAAAGAGCCGAACCCCCAGCAAAGAAAGGTGCCCACCTCACCCACGAGGAAACCAGCCTCCAGCTAGAGGAAGGTCTGACTCCCAAACAAGAAAATACATGCCCAGATGTCACTGAGGATCCCCATCCTACAAAAGAAAACTGACTCCAGAATGGAAGAGGGTTATTTCCCCCAAAACAGGAAAGACAACATGGGAGAAAGAAATTTAGCTTTTTCCTCTATTAAATGGAAATGACACAGGCAAGAGCTCCTCTTCATGGAGGTACTGACTACATTGCCTTCTGAGACCTACTCACTCAACTATCCAGACACTACGCAGTAAAATATTTATCCAAACCTTAAGCATCAGAATTTTTCAGTAAAATTCTTGCTTCGCCATGAGAGGGACTTAAGATGCTGTAAAACAAAGCCTTTTTTTTTTTTTAAAAAAAAAAAAAGTGATTTGGAGAAACATTAGGTCATTCCTTACTTGAAAACAGGAGTAAAATGTCTTCAAATCTTCCAAAAGAAGACATCCTTCCCAGAAGAGATGCAGTACTGCAAAGTGAGATGAGGAAAAAAAGTCAAAATACCTAATTCTAAAATAAGAAATAATTTAATTATAAAGTTTCCACAATATGAGATGTGGTTCTTCAAATAATTAGTTCAGTTTGGGTTTGCCTTATATTTGTGGAACTGAAACAGTGAAGGTTAAAATGGCAGGAATTTTTTACACTGGCTTTATTTCCATATGGGGGCAATTTTGCATATTGGTATTGTTACAGTAGGATTGTATTTTATATATGTGTTTTGCAAATAAGTGTTCTTCTTATTGTTCAAACATGATACATCTTTTCCTCAAACTGTGTTGCTTCATTTCATATTGACTATTCCGTACGTCCCAAAGTAGAATTGTTGCTAACAGCATTCCTTTGGTTCCTTCACATGCCCAGATCATTCCCAGGAACAGATCAAAGAGGATGCTACAAGACTGCAGGTGCACGGTACACTTTTTCCTATCATGCTTGGCATGAGATAAAATATGATCAATCCAGAGCTGGTGCTAGTTGTTGCTTTCCTACTTTGCCATGTAAATAACCAGTACATCTGACGGCATTAGTTTCATAGGGATGTGGGGGTAAACTGCAAGAACTGCTGCCACAGGTCCCCTTTACTTTTTACCACCTTACAGTCTCATCTTTTCAAGGCAGAAGACTGTCTTTGTTGAAATCAGCAGGTTTTAGAAGTTTTGTCAAAAACCATTCTTTGAATCCTGGTCTTCCCCTCATTTACAGGTGGACAGATCCCTGACAAGAGTGCTCATTTTGCCTGCTTGCAGTACCAGGGACAGGACCCGCAGGTTCTGCTGGACTTACCCCCTGCCTCCACCTCCCCTAGCAGATTCAGAACATAGGCCAGTCTGCACCTATCACACAGGTGACCTCCTACAATTCCATTATGCTCACGCAGCTCTGTGAGCTTGCTAAGGACCCAGCTGAAAACTAAACCAGAAAACTGTTTCTCAGAGAACTGATGTGTTAGCTGGAGGATTACACCACATCACCAGGCCAGATGGGTCATTACTGAACCAGCTGATGTGGGTTTGTCAAGATAATGATAGCTCATTTTATAGAAAGTCAGAGATGAACATCCACACGGAATGTGAGCACTCACTAACTGATCATTGAGAGATCTGTAATGTACTTTCTATTACAGAAATGTCTTAAATATTTTATTTACTATTTGAACAAGAAAACACTAAGCCAGATATACAAATCTTTACATCCCAAAGTTTCTTCTGCCCTTCTCTCTGATGTACAGAGGAGGCTGCAACCACATGGGTGTTCTGTTGCTAGCATTACATTAACTGCATCCCAGTGCAAATCTTTGCCAATTAAATTTAGGGAACAAGTTGTATCTTTGAGCAGAATTCTGCATCTGACAAATTGCTACGAACAAGACAACGGGCCACTGCTCTATCTGCACAGCTGACAGTCTGCAACATGCTAGTGCCAGAGCCATTGTGGAAACACTAACCTGAGACAGCCCCCTTCTAACCCTGTTAGTAGGATCTGCTGCAGTAACAACCCGCTAGAGAACATTTCTGCGATCTAAATCGTTTGAAATATGAAAATTGTAACGAAGTTTTGAAGATGAGTAGCTAGTGCCAAATAAGTATCCCACAAGTCCACAAACATAAAACAGGCATAGCAACACAGAGAGCATTTGTCTCAGCACAAATCAAGTCATCTGGAACATACTTACTTTGGGGGCAAACCATTCAAGTCTGTATTTCTGTATTTACACAAGTCTAAAAGGTGTTCACGGGGCAAAATGCACACAAACAGCAGTTGAAAGATGAAAACGATAAGAACAAGTGATATAGTTGGAGAAAATGCAAAACTCAGCAACGAAACACTTCTTCAGGCCTAGGAGGCAAGGCTTTGGTTCCACCACAGAAGTCTAATTGCTGGCTACCACGCTTCTGGTTCGTTACAAGTCAGTACTGTCAAAGGCAGCAGAACACCAAGTATGAACCGCGTGGTCTGAGTGACGGGGTCCACAGCTGTCAGAGTCACAGTTTAAATGAGAAAGAAGCAAACTGGGCATGTAGCTATAGAAAAAAAAAAGTTTGTAAGGAGGGGAGTAGGGGAGTAACCACACAACAGATGGAACAGAAGTTTACTGTCACAGTATTGCTCGGGCAAGAGTTTTAAAGCTTTGTACCACGAGAGCCATGCACAGAACTTGATTGGTAACAGAAAATCACTGCAAAGAAACCCTTGCAGCTGCTGAAGCACTCAGACTTCGGCCTTAATTTCAATGCCAACCCAACTACTAGACTTACATGGGCTCCTCTTTCCACGCACAGAAGACAACCATGGTTCCTGGGCTAGCGAAGTCTGTAGCTGTCCATGGTATTGCAGCATTCCCCCGCTCCCCTGCCCTAAGCTCATGAAGGTCTACGTTTCGATTTCACACTTCTTGAAGGAAGATTCTCCATCTCCTCAATACTCTAATTTCTGTGGTGATGAACAACAACATGTTGCTACTTTACTATGCTAAGTCCACTGCAACTGCAGGAAACACCTCCTTGTAATCCACAGTGCCTGAGAGTCCAAATGGCATGGACACACAACCTGGAAGTCGTTTTGGTTTTGGGGTACAGGCACTACAATAAGATTGAATACAAAAATTACCATAATTTCCCCTCTACTACTTCCCACCCTGAAAGTCTCAAGGAACAAGTTACAGAAGCAGCAGTCCAACCAAGGGAGCTTTTGACAACAATTTACAAAATAACTGATGATCAGAATAGAATGTAATCAGTTTATAGCCAGTTTATTCTTACGTACTTAAAAGAAATAAAAATTCTCAAGATGGGACAGCACTTAATGTTAAAAACCACCAAAGAATGACATTCTTTCTACTGTGATCTAGCATTGCCAATGCAAAACCTGACTCCAGACCACATGCTTTTCCATCAAATTGCAAAGCTTCTGTAATGGATTTACCAACAGATTGCATTTCGAGCTTCCCACATCTCTCATTTTCTAGTAATAGTAACTAACGTTGTTTTATAGACACTTAGAAGTCTATTAAAGGTATTTTCTTCAAGCTATTAAAACTAGCATACGTAGAGTTCTCCTTACCTTTGGAGCACAGCAAAGAAGCAAAATAAATACGTTTCACAGGATTTACAATTAAGAATGGATTTTTTTTTTATGGAAATTAAGTTTCCAGTCACTATTCTGTAGGTATTGAAGCAATGTTAACTCTTTCAATGAAGCCAGTGCATTCCAAGTTTCACTCTGGCAGCAGCTAAAACTTGCTACTACTAAGAGTTTGTAAACTTTACACGTTTTCTGCTACTAAGTTTCCTTTCATAAAGTCTATTTGATCCAGATGCATGACTTCTGTAATTGTTTCCAGCATTGTGACCAGCTTTCCTGCCAGTAATTTGGTGACATGCAGAGTTGAGGAAACATTTATAGTTAAAAGTGGCAAAGAGTCTGCAAGTATTAATATGAAAACATTCTTAATTTTAAAACAGCTGAAGCAATTCAGTAAGCTATGCAATAAACTGTATGATAGGAGTTGTTAACAAACACATATAGATTTCTTCACTGTCAGCTAGAAAAAGGCAGCCCCCTCTTTATTCCTGACACATTCACTGTTTTCAGGAGGGTTTTGAAATTGTGTGAAAGCAGATCGCTTGTTAGAGAGAAGCGATCAGGGTCTCCTCCTCAGGACCGAGTTACCTTAGCTGCCATTTAATTTTGCTCGACATCCTTTTACATTGCTTGGTAGCTTAACACACAACCCACGAGTTATTTTAAAATAGCGAGACCAGCCCATTCCACTACTGAAACAGGAGAAATAGATAACTTACTGGGAAGGCTTGTGATCCACCCGATGATACAGCTGTATAAAGGAAAGATGAGAGGTATTTCTCTGCTCAAGCTTCATGTGTCCAGTAAATGGCTCTCCTATGCTGAAACGCCTCACACAATCAGGGGCTATTCCACATCCAGTGGTGGGAGAGAAAGAAACAGGGTCAACTTCTCTTGAGCTATTTGTTCAGATTAAATTTAATATTCTTCCATCCACAGAACTCTTCTTCCTGGCTAAGTCAGCTAAGTCCGGTCCTCTCCAGCTCTCTACTATCTTAAGTTCAACTTAAAAGTCAGTTTTCTACTTCAAAATACTGACAAGGCAGATTCGCATACAACCTCACCTCTGCATATCTGGTTATTTGTATTAGAATTGAACAGTGACTAAGAAATCACTAACTGCACGATTACAGAGTCTAATTATCACAGAGCAGCATTCTGCTAATGGACAGCTTGAGAAGCATACTCGAGAAAAGGAAAAGTTCCTTCTGAGTTCCTTTTGCAGATGAAGTACTTCCACCACTCAGTAAAGTTAGAAGCTAAAACGTTTCCAACATTGCATGTCAGCAGATAATTGATCTGGGACTTGTACCACAGCAACGCCAAGTTGTACCCTTAAGTAACTCTGCTTTACTTTTTAAGTCTTTGTTATCCTGACCAGGCTCTTAAAAGTGAACTTTGAGGTGAAGTTTTTCCTTGTTTGTATCCCAAACATCCCATGCAACTCCCCTTTCCCCAGGAATTTAATTACCTTACTCAGAAACTTTTTGGGAAAAAAAAGGCATTACAATTTCGTTTCAGTTTTGCTGCTGAAGAACTCCTTACACTGCCCCCTTGTGGATGCGGGAATTTTGAAGCTTCCAATACTTTGGTGTACTGACAAGAACAAGGTCAGGACCTGCTGTGAAGCAGGTGACAATTTTCTGCTTTTTAAAACAAAAAGCAAACCACTATGACAGCACTATGTAAGAAAGGTCAGGCTGTGGGTAGCACAGCATTGAGTTAAAGTAACCTATTTAAGTAGGAAGCACCTGAGGAAGTGCCAGGAGGAAGCATTTACTGCTCTATGACCTTGCCACAGTATTTTCCCCCCAAGTTCAAACGTACAAAATTGTTCCAAACATGTTTTTATCTTACCCCAAGAACAAGGGACTCTAACAATGCACCAGTTTTCTCCAGTACATCCTTCATAGGCAGTTCAGTGTGAAGTTCATAAAAAAAAGTAATTTTACTTACAATGCATCAGCTTCTTTAAAAAAAGAAAAAAGCCACTATACCAAGTTAACCCTTAGAGGATGTAAAATGGTTACATTGATTTTAAATAGAAACAACTCATTTCATGAATACATACTATGTAATTGGGCAAAGTAGTAATCTATACCAAAAAATATTTCTGCCAAGGCTATGTAACACCCTGCACTATGCTATACTTGGCATGTATGAAACAGTCAAAGATTTGGAAAGCATAATGGCAACCCAACATTCTTCACTTAATCGTCAGCACCTTTTCATGAAAACTGGAGCATATATACAAAAAGACACACTGCACACAACACTGTTGCAAGTTTTAATGTTTATTTCCCCAAGACAGCCTAGCCTGCACTCTACTTGGATAAATTTCACAAGCTAGTTTCCGCTGCTTCTAGTTTTAAACTTTAACCATGTTTCTGATGACAAGGAATGCTGCAAAAATACTCTAGTCCAACAAAGAGTTATGATCACAAAATAATCTTTATCCATTCTACAGTGTTTCAGAATTACCAGTTGATTTTAAAACACAAGGTAGATATAGATGCTAATGGTGGCTAATCTGGTATGTTTTATTATAGCAAACTGTTGTTCATGCAACACTTGTGCTCAAAGGGGAAGGCACAGCATTTCCTACAATGAGCCACCTTATAAAGAGTTCATTTTGTACAAATTTGTAATGTCACCTTTAATTTAGTGTGCAGAACCTCAAAACTGAGGCATTACTCCAATTATAAAAACACTTGCATCTCTTTTGTGCAAGTTTTAAAAATACAAAGTTCTCTCTAAAGTGGCTCAAAATAGATTGTTCATGGCTGCCTACATCTAAGATAAAAAGAGTCTAAAACAATTGGATTAGGCATATTAAAGGTGTTCAAACCATGACTTGATTTGTACATCTATTCACACCTCTTTTCGGTCTTTATTCGGCAGTACATATGCACCAAATTTCATTTTTAGAAGTTTCCATATCATTTTCATAGAAAACAAAGTTTGAAAACAAGTAACATTGAAACACAGCACGGTATTCTACCACAACGGAAACATTTGGTTACAGGACTCAACAAAATCTAAAAATGAACTATGCTGTAGATTACCACATGCAAAGGTCTTCATGTTATCTTTGAAAATGAAAAGGATGAGATTTTATTACCACATTTTACTGCTTTCTACTATTATGGTAATTTGTGTACTGCAACACAGTCTATTTGAAGGGAAATGTATGATTTTTTTCATGCAAAAATCTACAAATTAGTTTTGATGATATGGAAAGCTTTTCATAACATCAAACATTCATCTGGTGCAAATGCACAGGGAAGCCTTCCTGAAATTCTGACTTTACAAATAACTAATAAGCCATACAGGAAAGAACTTAAAAATAACTAAAAGAAAAATAAGAGGGGAAAAAAACAACAACAAAAAAAAAGAAACACAGGCTGCAGGAGTAAACCAGAGTCTGCTGCTAAACCGGTCTTTGTTTTTGTGTCCAGTGTAAGATAACACTTATGAACTCATTTTGATGATTTACTAGGTTTATTATCAGCCCCCTGAAGGCGAATCAAGCTTGCATGCGTTCACATACAGCATCACAACCATACTCTCGTACACACGCCACTCCAGGACTAGGAGTCTGCTTCATGACTGAAGAGCCCCAGATTTGAAACATGAGCCTGGCTCCACAGCATCGAGTCCAGACATTCATTCAATGTTGTCCATTCACACGGTGCTTCATAGCAAGGCCTGGGCTCATTCTCCTTGGACTTATATGGGCATCCTATTCTCTTATGCTTACAAGGCTTGATGATGATAGTACTGCATTTCCCCCCAATTGCTCTAGTAAGTCATTGTTCCTTCTCAGGCACTGAAGATCTTTGACCTGTAGCCCTTTTTCTTTGAACAATCTAAATAAGCATTCAGTGTGAAGTTTTTCATTACATTTTGCCACTCATTCTCACTCGCACCCACTCGCCATCTTGACTTCATTTGGGCTTTTCTGTGATTCCAAATGAAATCTTCACATTTTCTTTCCCGATTTAATGCAGCAGCGGATCCCATGAGCCAAGATTGATGGATCAAACCTTTTTTTTTTTATTCAGTGCTGCATTGTACCTAACTTCCAAAATACCACTCTAAAACTGGAACCCTTCTGCTGGTACATTGGCAGATGAATTGAAACCAAACGTTCCACCTTGTATTGCTTCTGGTACAAGGCTAGGATCTTCATCAATCTGTTGAAAGAACAAGAACACCGTAAGAACGAACAGAAACACGGAAGTCTCACTAAAAAGAGACAGATAATCTTAAAGAACTTTTCTCTCTTCAACTGATCTCCTTCATTGCATAAATTCTTGTTGATCTTTCTCAACTTAGTATGAGTACTATTATGACAAAGTAAGTTAGCCTGAAATGGTTTAGATTTTATTTAGTAGATGGGCTATGTAGCACCCAGAAGCAACCAATATCAACTAAAGCAAGTAAGGAATAAGCTGAAACTGCAGTTTTGATTTAAATAGGTAGTATACAAGTTACCAAATTGGCACCACATTAGATTCCAAGTCCTGTGGTATACACAAAATCTGCGTTCCTAAAAGGGACCTCTGTATTACTGTTCGTATAGAAATGGGACTCTAGCAAAAAAAAATAAAATCAACATCTCTCCTTGCAAACACTCCCAGAAGCTGGGAGTTCAGAGAACTTTGAAGGTTATTGTTTCATTCCCTCAGGATGCAGCTTACATTGCCTATCAGAACTTCAGATATGTCATCATGAAGAATGGAAGATATGCAACAGGTTTACTCAACAGGCTCATTCGTCACTGACTTGGATGAAGTTTTAAGCAACTAGTTCATGCTATTGACACCAACTAATCCAATGCTATGATACTTTAGGATGCCAGTGGACAACTCAATGCTTTTCTCATCCAGACTAAGAACAGGCAAGTTTTTCAGTATCCATGGTTATAAGCACAACATCTATGCAAGTACTCCAAACAGTGAAGGCAAACTTTCAGCATAATAACGTTGTCCCGCTTAAGACCAGAGAAATTCATATTCATCGGTTGCGGTGGTAACATCCAGCAGGCTGCTTACATGAAAACTCATCCTATTTCTGCTATCTATGCAACTGCACCACTCAGGAATACAGATCAGGACAAGACTTTTTATTTATTTAAACAGATGTCCTTCAAAATCCTAAAAGCCTCTCATCATTGCCTATAATCAACTATTCAGAAAGCCTGTGGCATCAAGTTAAAAATTTCATGAGCTTAATAGCCCATTTCAGATTTTTATTTAATCATATTTAGAATTAATTTTATATTCTGTCAGTACTGGTCTGATGGAATTTTAATAAAGAATGCTAGCTACAGTTTCAATGAATGCCCTGAAATAAGTCTGTAATTTTGCAAACATATGTGCAGTGGTATTGTAAGTGCTCATCAGTGAATTGGGTAGAAAAAAATCCTGAAAAAAAAAAAATGAACAAGCGCTTCTCTATAAACCAGTCTTTAGAGCTGTTGTCGCCCTTTTGAACCACATCTATGTAAACAACCAAATGATTACAAAAACAGATTTCAGAGCTATAACACACTTACATCATCTGAAGAGAAGAACTGATCAATGATCTCATAAGCCAGTTTGTAGATGTCTTCATTTTCATGATTTTGTAGCTGTTCGATTTTCTCCAGGCCTACAGGAAACACACAAAAGACAAGTTAAAATACTAAGTTCAGACAAAAAAACATCCCTCTCCACAAGGCTGCATCATACAAAATCATTAAAAACAAACCTAGGCATAAAGTGAATCTCAGTAAAATGCTATTAAAACCCACTTGACATGCTTAAGCGTAAAAGCTTCTTAGAGATTCAGCGAAGTCTATCAGAGGTTGAGGAATACATACTATACAACAAAAAAGTACATCTGGTTATACTGCAACAAAAAAAGTCGTAAAGTCAATTCCAGCAATTATTGTGTTCTCTTCTCCTCCCCCTAGGAGTGGCTGGGGGAATCTTCAGAGATAAGGGGGGAGACCAGGGCAGTAAGTACTAGGTCATACTCCCTTCTCCCTAGGAACATCTTTTCAACACCTGGTTTGGTTGCCATGACCTGTGACATTCCAAATCCACGTGCTTTTGGAAGCGGCGATACATGCCAGTTACTGATCTGTAGCTTGATTATATATTATATTGGAGCTACCTGCTATAAGTTATTGGCAGACAGGTGCAGAGTGCACACATGAATAATTTGCTTAAAACATCTGTGCCAATACACACAAGGGCATGTGGTAGGAGGCTAAACCATCTATTTCTGCAAAACAGTATAAAAACAATTCAGCACCATACCTCCACACTCTTCTATAAGATTGGCTATGGTTTCTGCTTCATCTTCAGCCATTTTTAATATATTACTTAGTCCATCCAGAACCACTTGCACTACTTGTGCATCTTTCACTGTTAGCAAATTGCAAAAGGGAGGAATTACATTTTGTTGAATTAAGTATGCCACCTAGGGGGAAAAAAAACAAGTAGTGATCTCAGGAGTGTGACGAGCAATACACCAGAAGCATACAAGCAGACAAATTTCATGAAATCAAAGCACTCAGTTACCAAACAGGATAAGACTAGTTTGTAGCAGCCACTTTCAGATTTTTTTTTTTTAGCATAAGAACGTAACATCTAAGAACTATGTTTTTTGTGTACATTATATTATTATAGCAATATATGTGTATATTATTATAGCAATATATTTGTATATTGCTTAAACAAGTACTAGATAATGTAAATTTTTCAGTATTAGAAAAGTTTTAACCTCATCTTTGAAAGACACATACCCTCAATTTAATATTCTGGGCTAACAAGGAACTAGTATATTTCTACTCAGTGGCTGCCATCATAATTATCACATTCTTAACCAAACAGGAAAAAAAAATGGAAAAAAGGATACTAGTGCCAAATGACCAAGATTCTTATCAGAGCCTGAATGCAATTATTCATAGCTACTAGGCCCCGTCTCAATAGAAGTGTCTCCACTCAAATCCCCACCGATATGCCTGATCTCAGTTCATTCCAAAAAGAGAAACTAAATTCACTCCTAAATCCCTTGTGGAAGAGGGGAAAAAATTACTGAACTGGAGAGTAGTCTACACATCCATAATCCTGGCACAGAAGTCTAAGGACCTTTTCTTAAGGTTTGACTCACTTGGTCTTTTCTTCCGCTGATTGTTAAGTTGCTTATTGCCCAAGCAGCTTCTTTCTGGGTACCGAAGTCACCCTAAAATTACAATAGTAAAAAAGTAAACATTCCAGTTCTTATGTGACTTAATATTTTAGTAAAAGCTTCAACTCTCCACAGTAACACCATATCAGTTTTCATTAAGGAGGGAGGTTAACTAACAGATCCTGTAGATGTTTGAGTCTACTCACAGTGTGTTCATCCCATCCCTGCAACCATGTTTTTATTGATCTTCCACGGGAAATTTGTTTGTAGCACAGTAAAGAAAAAAATAGCACCCCCCCTCACATTCCTTATCAACAGCTGTCATATATTACAGGGAGCGATAAGTGACGAGTGTCCATTTTGATAAACATACCCTACGTACTGTATTAGTACATACTCTGTCTGCTTCTGAAGTTAGCAAGTTTTTAATTTTTTTTTTGAAAAAAGAAGTGTCTCTCATGCTTTTCTCAGTGACCAATAAGTTAGCAGTTATGAACGTGTTACTTCAGGGAAAAGACAAGTATTTCTTCAGTCTTAACCCCAGCCTTTATTCAGGTGCAAGGTGTCTTGGCTGAAATCATCATAAGATTGGTATTTCCAGCTCCCTTCCACACTTCAGGAAACAAAAATCAAGTCATGGGTAAAGCAAAAAGTAGGAAACTTTTGAAAGGTAATAATGTGGTACTGTTCCCATTAGAAAGCATGCTTTTAGCTCCCTTTTTTCTCATAAGGCAGATCCTTGGAAACACAATGCAGTTTGGAAACTAGTGTTTTAAAAGACACCAAGGTTCTACATTTGAAATCCAAAGCAGGTATTTGAAGCCCAGAAAGATGACTGATTAGCATTCAAGCCCTGGTACTCAACAAGCAGTGAGAAACTGGAAAAGCATGAGAAAAGCATTCAGAAGTGTTTGATAGCAACTATGTGAATTCACTATTTAATAAAAAGGGCAATAAAAGCTTTGCCTCCGCAACCTTATGTATCACTGAAAAGCAGCGTACATCTATACAGGCATACAGCATGTTGCCATTTCTACAAATAAACAACTGAACACCATCCACACTTATTTTCTGCACCCATCTACTTTTTGTTGATAGGTTTACTTGTTAAAAAAATGGACAGGGCATTCCCATTCCATGATCTAGTATTACGGTATCATTACTCTGTCTACTCTCAGACTTGATAAATGTCACAAATGAACACGTTAATAAATGCAACTGTTAAGCTTGTCTTTAGGTTTCTAGATAAGGCAGGGGAAACAAAAAGGAGAATTAAGTTCTTAAACTCTGGCAAAACATTGGGAACTACCTCACTGCTCCCCATCCATACCTCTTTGTGTTACATTTGGGCATAGAATTCTGCTCTCAGTCTTTACAGAGATAAAAAATAAATAAGACTAAGAAGGAACCAAGAAGGATCAATCTGCTTCTTTCCCCTAATACATTCAACGTGCATCTCCTCACAGCTGTTTGTGAAAGATCATCCAGAACAGCAATGTACATCTTGCAACATATGAAAATGCTCAAGCGTAGAGATTATCATTATCCCCTCCCCAAACTCACGGTACTATGTAAAACAAATCAATGAATTCAGTGTCATTTTCCCCACTTAAGGAAACAAACAGTTAAATCCTTCTTGTTATCTAACCTTATCTAGAAGATGTATTATCATTGGAACAAGGTTTGCATCTATTACTGCCTGAACTTGCTGCTGATTCCCTGCAGTGATGTTAGATAGGAACCACACTGCTTCCTGCAAAACAAAAAGATTTGAGACATCATTAATTCAGATACTATTGTACTCTGTATTTTATTTGCACCAGTAAGTTTTTACATTCATTTTTTGGATCTACAATTCATGCAATACTCAAACAATTAAGAAATGATTGTACATACCTGAACTCCTAATGCAAACTAGACTTACAGGAAACAGACAGTCTCGCCTTGGGAAATACTGCAAGACTCTTCAGTCTTTCACTGTAACCAAGTTACAACCCCAAATCCACAGACTAAGTAGTAAAAAAGTATTTAACAAGGCTACATATGAGCATTTATAATTGATTCTGTTACTGAGGACGGTACAGCAGTTTTCAGCTGATGGTCAGAAAAGCTCCAAAATACAAACCAGCACATTTTCCAAACAAGTGGTAGAAGACGTATTCTACCTGCTCCACAATACTTCTCGTTTGTGTCAGTCATCAAGAAAATGCACTACCTATCATTTAAATGCTTGTTTTTTTCAGGAATATTGTGAAGTTGTAGGACCTTTCTATTAGCCCAAGACACTCTTTCAGCAACAGAAATGGAGGTGTCTAGGAAAACGTTTAAGGCAACAGTCCTTCCCTCTCTTGGGAGAATGCCCCCCCCAGTCCTCACATTTAAATGGTTAACTGAGCCAAAGACTACGTACGAATTCCTACGTTAAACAAGGAACAAGAGCACTTCTCTGCCCAGTCACCTCCCAAGGTGAAGCCTTTAGTCAAAAAATAACAAACACGTTTTCACAAAATTTGTCAGTGTATTCAGACCATCTCCTTGTTTTAATCTTACAGCTGATACACTTCATTGCCAGAAGCTTCCCATCACTCTCGGTTCCCCTCTCCTCTCAACTTAACGAGGATGACAACTTTTTGGACAAATATTTCTCTCAAAATGAGATTCAGAAATTCACACATTTCTGTACTTGAAAATTCAACTGAGTCTCTTGGATCAGATCACAGGATCACTTCCATTAATGAACCCGTTAGAGATTTAAGATGCCTAGGCCTATCTTGGTGAGCTTGTTTTGGGCTTTAATCATCGGCAATGTCGGAAAACAGGACCCCAGAATTTAGCAACATGCCTCAGATGCACTCCGGAATCAGCACTTCATTATCAGTGCCCCCAGTTAAAGCCTCTTCTATACAAGCATGCACACACACACACTTCCCCACCCACCCACCCCATTTAAATGCTATTTATCACACACTCGCCATTCAAAGAGACATCCAATTATCTCTATTTCATCACTTCCAAGAGAGTCAGTTTAATTAAAATGATGTTTCATGTATGAAGAATTCTAACTTTCAAGTCAACAGCCAGAATTACAAGATAAAGCTTGAATTTTTATGAAATTAAACTAAAAGAATCAGAAAACTTTTCTTGTCAAGTACAAGTTTGCAGCTCCTCAGAGATGTTCCTACAGATCTCAAATTCAAGAAAAAAACATCACCACTCTATCTGATCTTGACATAAGCTGGTATTTTGTAATTAGTTATTCAAATCTCTACCCCACCACATTATGCAGGTTCCAAGACAGCTAAGCCAAGCATAAAGGAGTTACCAATCGGGTCCAAATTCTGCAGTGACATACCTTATTAATTTTTTCTTTGGGATGTGTCAGAAGTGCTGGAAAATGTGAAAGAGCTTCACAATTCAGAACTACTTGTGTCTGTTCATCGGTACCAGTGACAATGTTCCCTACAGCTCTCAGTGCAGCAGTCTGAAACAAAACACATTCATTTCATTCAAACAAAAATCTTTTAAATGGAAAGAACAAAGATTTTTCTAACTGAGCACATTCTATACCTTTAAATGGTTAAAAAAATACCTTATACAAATGCCACGCCACACAGGAAAAGGTACTTTTTACACTTTAACACGGTCTATAAATAGAAGCCAGCTACTTTCTCTAGTACTGCATTTTGAATAACGCTTCCTTCAAGTTATCCGAACTTACTTGCACTTTAACTTCTTGATGACTGAGAAGAGGAACCAAATGAGGGACTATTCCAGAGTCTATCACCATCTGGATCTGTTCGTTGCCAGCATCCGTTAGATATGAAAGCGCCCAGACTGTATCTACCAATATCTAACATAAAAAACATTTATTTGTAATTAACACAGGAGTATTAGTCTTGCAAAAAGAAACAAACCAGAACTGATGCAATACAGCCGATTCATATCCATAACCTACTTTGCTCTACAAACTTCACACCTTTCACTCTGAATAATTCTGAACTAGACCTGCTATTTGACCTGTTCTAGCTCCTAAGAATACAGAGACTAAAAACAGCTGAACAACAGCTAAATTGCTGATTGCAGCTAAAATTCTAAAGCATAGAAACACCATCCAAACAAAAAAATCAAATATATCTGCCCTTTTCATGAAGTACTGTTGGACAACATGGGATATGAAAGATGGTCCCCTGGAAATAAGAGAATGCCCTAGGAAATGAACTAGGGGCATTTAGCATTCTAAAGCAAATGGTTCAGGTATCATGTAAGATCAAGTTATTTTCTTGGCATCATGCCAAAATATTTAAGAAAAAAAGCTAAGAAGTTTTTTGAAGTCTGGTACAGCAGCAACTTAGAATTTCTTCCACTTAAGTATTCACACAGAGAAGCAAATTTCCGCAACAGTACATCTGGATATTTCAAGTGACAGCTTACAAAAAAGAGACTCAACTAACAACTTTTAATTGATCCACAAATATAATGATTTCAAGATATTTGTATGAGCTTCATTTTCACCTGTTTATATACACAGAATTAGCGTATATTAAAGTTTGCATTTTAATTATATTTAAACATTTTGGAAAAGCACTGCTGCCATAATTTAAACAACTGAGCTACAATTTCACTATAGTAAAGATAAAATCTGAAGTAGTTCTGACTTAGGTCAGCTTCTTGCCTAAACAAATCTCTTAATATCGAAGTAAATGACTTCACTAAAATTAAAATAACCTAATGACCATACTTAATGCCTCAGGTGTATTAACAACACCTAATACTAGCTAACGCTTCTAATATTTTATATATGCAGATACTCATTTTTCTTATTGTTCACACAGATTTTTCATTACAGCCATAAGCTTAAGTGCTAGTCAAAAATCTACGTACCTCTATTAATAAAAGCTCACAGAAAAACAAGTAAAATTGTAATCTGATTTCATATCAGGATGAACTTAGAAACACACAGAAAAGCTGACTCTTAAATGTAGGGAAAGCACATGCAAGTAAGTACTTCTAAGAATACAGAGAGAAATCAGGCAAAATTGTAACTGTTGCTTAAAAACAGAGGTAACCAAATAATCTTACCATAATGTGAAAGAACCTATTTATCTTTTTAAAGGAGAAAATTACTCAAGTATGGCAAGCTTTGTGATTAAACTATACTAGAACACAAAACCGTCTCAAAGTGGTGTTACTTACATTTACATCTGTGTGGTGAATTAAAACACAGAGAGCTGGAAGGATCTGTGGAGAAAAAGAACCATTTGACAGTTATTTTTAAGGCATTCAGATACTCAGCTTCACTTTAGTTACACTGACTGTGCAGTGAGTAATTCAGTCACCTCCTGAATGGTTTCCATTGGCGGAGGAGGATCTTTGTGACGGCACAAGTTGACCATGACCCAAGTAACATTTCTTAAGAAAGTTATGGGAATAGATGGGCTGATAAAGGACAGCAGTGGTTTCACTACTCCAAGACTAATAACGTAATCTCTACACTGGGGTCCATCACCTGTTTAAGATAAAGAAGTATGAAGACAAAGATTATCACATTCCATTCACAAAAAGAACTACCTCAAAATTATCCTCTTAAATTAAAAGCAGGCTGCAAATCCCTAGAGATAACCTGAGGACACTGAGCGGTAAAGCATAATGTATGCACAAGTCCAAAAATCAAACAAAAGACCAAGTGATCACAACTCATCTAGAATTCTATACAATGTATGTGAACTGAGGCCAAATTCCAGAACCTAAAGCAAGTTTCCATTCTAACAATCTGCATGCCTGCTTGCCAATAATTTGTTCTCCTGCACCTGCAATGAAAATGTGGAGGCATGTTTTTGTGTGTATACCTTAGTGCACGATAGAGAAAACAGTCATCAGTTAAGAACAGGGTGACTGCCAGCAACAAGAGCTTTTTTTCTTACAGTTGTACACCTCCAAGTTCTAACACAAAATCCTAGGTAGTTTATTCATTTAATTTCAAAAGGAACTTAGTTTTTAGTGGCATGAGTAACACAAACCTATGATATTTCCTAAAGCCCACACAGCTTGTTCGCAAACATTTTGATGAGGCGAATGCAGCAGTCTCAGAAAAAGTGGCACAGCATCTGAAAAATACAAACAGATGTCCATGGAATTGTTAAGAAACACATCTCTCAAAAGATAAAATAGTTAACATACTTAATCCTTACATAAATATTCAGTACTGCATGAGAAATTTCCCCCTTTGTTGAGTATTGGTCAGAACTTTAACTTCCCAGACAATACTGAAATAAGTCACTGTGTATTTTTCCCTCTCGTATTTCCAGACTCCATTCAGCATCTTTTGACAATCCTTATGAAAGTATATGTACTGCAACAGTGTCCGTTTCTGTGAAGGCAGTCGTCTTGGTCTCCTGAAAGCTAATATGGATACCCCAGCCACAACTTTAAGTCCCATTTTAGACCACTAAGTTTTGACTGTACTCAATTTGAGAGCCATAATCCAACATACTAGGACAACCTAGCAGATCACTGCAGAACAGGTGATTTCAAATGCTGCCATTACATGACAAAAAAAGGGAGCCAGTTGATTGAGCAGTAACAAGGTTCCAAATGACAACACACGAACTCCCCAAACGCATCAAGGCAGCTACATTTCTAACTCAGACAGAAGAATCCTCCTAACATTTAAAACTAAAGCTGAACCACTGTTTAGAGTGCATTCTGTGTGCACCACACCACACTTAAGTAACTAATCTCTTTTCTTTAACCCTAGCAATAAAAGTATTTGCTTACTTGACGCTCTAATGACAAAGTTTAGACTGAAATAAACACATTTATTTTAGATCACATGAAATTTTAAGAGATGCTGGTATTCTGTAGTAAAACTTTCAATATAGAACCTTTTTTGGAAAAAAACATCAAGAGAATTCGTATTTTCTACTAAAGAGATATTTTACAATGCCTAAAAAAGTCATCCTCAACAACTATTAAGTGTTTTCAGAAAAATGACAACAGACCACTTTTTTTAATTAAAACAATCATTACAAGAAATAAAACATACTTTCATAAGTTTTAAATATTAGGTCAGCTAATATAAAGCATACACGCAGACCTAGTTAAAAATCAAAGACCATCACAAAGATAATTACTGTAATTGGCACTCATCTTCAATCCGTCAACAAGCTAGGTTTAAAAAGAAAAGTGCTCTAGGTCATCAAGAGGTGTGGAACAATATATACTAATTAGGTTTCCTAAAGAAAATTCTATATGCAACTGCAAACTACAAGTATTAGCAACGATGCATACTTTGATAAAACCTGGATTTGACCCTTGAAGTTAACAGGCTCTTAACAGAGTTTGTAAAAGCAAATCTTGCAAACCATGCAGTCTTAAAGCACACATTTATTTAAAAGAAGTCCTTAGACTGATGTCGCCTGCTTTAAATTCCTTCAAATTTGCTATTGATAATTAACCTATATTTCCAATTAAGAACTGATGAAACCCACCCAACCATCTGACAGACAAGATGGTGCTGGTGCTAAGAACTTTCTTATGAGACAGGTATATACCTATTATCTTAAGATATGAAGCCTGACAACATACACATTGAGAAGCCTGTAACTGCTTAGCACTAACAACGAAAGAGACAATCTACCTCAATCACTCAAGTTAAACAGTCATGGAAGAAACTGATATTTCATCACTTAAGCCACAACACACATTTTAGAATTACTTACTACATGCAACTTTTATTCAAAGTAGTCAATATATAATGGTGGTGTTGGGAAAAACAAGATTTGGTATAATTCTGGGTCTTTTCCTTTTTGGAAGCATAGCATGTTTAACAGTATCAGCAGCACAAACTGCAACACAATGCTAATTCCAACCATTAAAGATAATGGTATCTCACGTAGTGCAATTTTTGTGGATTTCAGACAAAGTTTTGTTTAAATGCATGTTTGATTCTTCCATGGGTCTCAAGGAAGAAGCTCTAATGATACTTCTGTTTTGCCTTTTTTTTTTTTCAGATCACATAGGCCACATTAAAAGTACAGAAGATAGCTTGCAGTACTTGGCAATTCAGATTTCAAGTACAATTCCTTCTCAAACTTCAGATTCCTCAAAACACGATGGCCAGTGCAGTGTAGTGTTTTTGCTTCAACTTGATTTTGGAAGAGAGCTGGATGAGATTCTCTCTTTTTTTTAAAAAAACTTTTTAATATTTGAAAACTGAAAACCAGCAGATGTAACTCTGCTACAAGTGTGAGTTCCCAGAAGAGATTACTCACCATCATGAAACCCAACTGAATTTAAAAATCTGAGAAAATGAAGAACAAAAGCAGGTGTGCACTTCAATTGATGCTGCTTGCCAGAGAAGAAGTAGAACTTCTGGCAGGAGACTTCATGGGCAGGTCCTTCAGCGACGGGCCTGTGATTGACAACTCAATTTCAACCATCCTAGCTATCTCATGAAAGGACCAACCCTATCACATGGATTGGTGAACATGCTTGAGATACAGAGAAACAGGAGTGTGGATGCTCTTTACAGTATCATTCAGATCTTCTTATTTTTGTGGAAGCTACAGTGCATGCTTTATCTATGATCAAATACTGTTGGACTTACTAGATTGAACTACAGCCTGTGTTTGTTCAGAGGTTCCAGATGCAATGTTTGTCAAAGCCCATGCAGCTTCAAACTGTAAAGAGGGACTACAAAATAAGAAAAAAAAAATATTGCAACATGAGTTTTAAACCAGAACACACATACACATTAGCTAAATTCTGAGAATTCTCACAAGAACTTAATAATCTGAGTTGTAGAAATACTCACTTGTCATCTCTTTCAAGACAGTGCACTAAAATAGGTAATATTCCGGATTTTATTAGATCATCAATTGGTGGATTGCGATCACTGGAAAGCAGCTTTCTGTTTAGGAAAAGAAAATATAAAACTGAGACAAATCACAGAATGAGAAGTGAGGACTAGAAACGATCTCAGGAGGTTGTTCAGTCCAACCTTCTGTTCAAAGTGCAGCTATTGGTAACACTTAAGCAGGTCGGTCACGGCTTTGTGTAGGTCAGTTTTGGAAACCTCCATGCAGGGAGATTCAACAACATCCCTGGACAAACTGTTCCAGTGTTGCACTATCTTCTGGCAGGGTATTTTCTTACCTAGCATCTACCTCAATCTCAAAGATGAAACAGGCTTGTTTTCAATAAGAAGGGAAAACAACTAAGCCCCCAGATTGAAATTACTAAATTACTGAAAAAAAAGAAGTTACTGTATTCATTGTCTTTTTCAGTGACCACATTTTCTCCAGTAATAAACTTCAGAATTAGTCAGTCAGTAAAATAAAGATCACCAGAGTTACTCAGTTACACCCTCCTGCAACTTCTCCCTCCCCCACCCATGAAGGGAGATGAGACGATCCTGGCTGCTTTGACAGGAACAGCAGAAGCTTGTTTCTTCTACTTGCTCAGTGACAAGACAGTCACAGTGCAGACTGTTCACAAACCACCTGCTCAAACAGGTAGAGAACTCTTATTACAATAGCCAATTAAGGATTTAGGTTTTAGGAGGGCGTTTTTTAAAAATTTATTTTAAAAAAAAGCATTTTTAATCAGTTATTCCAGCTGTTTGCTTTGGGGGGGGGGTTAGACATGTGCGCGATTTCTCCTTCCTGCTCCAACTTCAGACTAAAGGGTGGTACAGATTAATTAAGGCTGAAAAGAATTTGTTTTCTTCTGAAAATACTTAAGGCCATTCCAGCAACTGCACTGACTTAATTTCAAATTAGTTTTCAATCTTAAAAAATTAAAGTGTTAAGACATTCACATGGATGTTCCCACTCCCTTTAAAACAGGCTTAATCCACTGTATTTCAGTTGAACTTGCCTTAAAACAGCTCTATTTGCTGGAGTGTTGTTCTACATGATACTACCCTGAGATGATAAAGCTTTTTGAAGAAGGCAAGTTGCCTAATGGAAACAGGCATAGAAACCGCTCTTTCCCTTATCTGTTTTAAATACATTAACTCCCAAACAAACTGACTTCCAGATATAAAAGAGAAGTCAAGTGAAATGGAAGTCTTCCCTTGCACTTCAATTATCCCCCAGCCACACTGGGTAAAAATGCAAAGCTGTAGCTCTCTGCTACAATGACAAAACAGGAGGTTCATGAAACAGCAGTTAAATACTGAATTTATGCAAGCAAAAATTATACAATTATTTTAGGATGCTTCAACACATGCAACTCCAGAGAATCCCTCTTAAAACAAGAGGTGGTTTTAGTGGCCTAATCCATGACAGAACTAGCATAAAGGATTTTGCCAATTCTTTCTGTATTTAAATGTAAAGTCTTTGTAGCCCTGCTAGCTATATTTTACTGTACTATGAGTACTGAACTATAATGAATCCTAGTATTTACTTGTACATAAAAATCCTGACTGCTTCAAAGAACCAGGTATTTTATTGAAGTTCTATTTATCAATGGTTTATTTTTTTTAATCAGTAAATGACATACTTTTTCCAATTAAACTGGAATACGTTGTTTGAATTTAAGCACATGGTAAAGAATGAAAAGAGTATATTTGAGAAGAGCGTCTTACCTTGCAGCCTGCACAGCACTTAACTGTATACCCTGGTTGTCACTTGAAGCATTCTGAAATAAGACAGAATTTAAACCTTTCAGAATTTATCACCGTGATAATGCATGATGTTAAGACAATCAATTTATTTTTACCTGTACTATTGCTTCCAAAGAAGTGTTTTGCTGGAAAATAAATAAAACAACAGTTAGAAATCAAATCTCTAAAGTAAAAGTAATGACATGGTTTAAAGTTAAGTTAATTCTTACCACTCTAAAGTCACCATCTATATCAGAATCTTCACAGATATCCTCATGAGGTACATTTCTCCTCTTCAGAAGATGCTCATCTCTTTTGTTCTTAAAGAGAAGGGGGTGTTGTTAAGAATGGAAGAGAAGTTTTTTAAACCAGCATCATAAACATTCTTTCACTGCTACTGTTAAAAGCTCCAACGTTCAAGAAGTTGGAAAAAGCAATAGATGGAAGCACATTTTGGAAATCACTTTTGCTTAGAAAAATTCTCCAACTTTATCTACAGCATTAACTGTACTTTTATTGGAAGTCTCATATTCACATATCCATCACTGACACTACAACTTATTTGTCAGTATTTATAACAAGACAAGGCCATTCCCAGAAGCTACTTTTCTGTTCATCCCATAAGTAATTCAAGTTATGACTACATTTCTCAGGAATTATATTTCCAACGACTCTATAAACAGTGCTGAACTACAGTTTTGGGAAAAAAAACAGCTTTATGTCTCCAGACATAACACCTGGTTTGAAAGGAAAAAAGGTGAGCCTTTTAAAATCTTTAAAAAGTTGCAATCCTTAGAAATAGAATCCTTGCTGCAAAAGCAAGAATTATTCTCCTCAGTAGATTACAAATACCATTCTGTTTTTCTGGACAGAAACTGTGAAATACATAGCTATGGGGTATGGTAAGTCTAGAGCTTCCTTCTAAACCGAAGCACCTCTACAGAATTAGCAGAGACAATTAGTTTAACAGTGGTGTTCCTGGTGACCTGCAGCGGAACACACAACAGGTTTTGTTTTAATTTTTATTTTTTGAAGAGCCAACATAGCCAAATACCCTTTTGTCAAAGCAATAGTAGTTCATCTCACCTTCCTCAACTCCACGACGACTTCATTCCTTTGTCTTCTCATAGTCTGAAAAGAATCAAAACCGAAGTACATTATGTTCTGAATCTATTTAAAGTGATTAAGCTTTTGCACAACTATTTCCAAGTTCATGCACTTTAAACAGTACTTATACACAAGATTTCATTTTCACTATTGAAGTAGCAATCAGACAGGAAGTTGAAATAATTATTTTTGTCTGTATTACTGCGTAATAAAACAGTCTCTCCTAGGTCTGTGTGTTGAAAAAATAAAGTATACTGAATGGGAGAATAAACAACTGTCTTAAAGGGGGATGTTGAAAGGAGCTGTGTATAAAACAGAACAGCACTGAAAGTATTACAAGCACCATGGCAAAGTAACAAAGCACACTAAGTTTGCCTGGTATTCATGACCCTCTCTTGATTCAAGAAACTATAAACTATACTGAAAAAGCAGGCTGAAGTTCAGATTGCACAGGTAATCCTTCGTATAAACAAAGTGCAGCTGCTAAAGCAACAACTGGTAATAATTAATTCTTCAGAATAAGCAGATCCAGACAACAGCGTGCCCTTTTCCACACAATGCTACCAGGCTCCTCGTACTAGTGTACCCGTGAGCATCCTCTGCCACACGAAACAAGTCTGCTTGTACTGGGGCTCTGCCTCACCCCAAAGCCAGGCTCCGCACCACCACTTATTTCTCCCAGATACCGCAGTAAATTCACAGATTTCAGCTGTGCACATTCACTGCTGCATGAAACAGAACTAGCTTTGTCCCTTGGGGAATTGGATCCTAAACAAGTTCAAATTAAGAGACCTAATAAGCACAGTTGAACTATGAAAATATTATTTAGAAATGAAAGCCACATAAAACCCTTGGTACTGTAAGAACAAATCTGTTTGGTTTTCTACACTCTCCCATTTACAGTACCCAGAAGATGGAATTGTGCATACACAGAAATTGGTTTACTAGTGCTCGTGTTACCACAAACAGAAAAAGAAAATTCATTTGATCTAGTCTATAGCGATTTTATTCCATACTTCAAACTCTACAGTGAATGAGCAGAATTAAAACAACTGTGTTTTTAACTGAGCCACTGGCAATTCCAGAGCATAAGGGACTGCATTAATGCAGGATGCGAGGTAGAGGAGCAGCTAGGACAACTTCTGGATGGTGGCAAGAAACAGCTCTGAAGGTAAGGCTTATGGCTCAACTTTCTTTTCAATAACAATAATTATGATCCTGAACACGCATTTTATCAGAATCAAAACTTGGACTCTGACCAAGATACTTTACCTTCTCGAAGGATGGAGTTAAAGGGGGCAAGAAAGGATGGGAGTGAAAAAGCAGGCACAGTTCCCCACTGCTTTGGAGGCAGAGCCCTTCATCATTTGAGGACCAAAATGCAGTTCATCGTGAGAAAAACAGGCTAAAGACAGCGTGAGAAAAGCAGGCGGTGAGGAACACCCACACCCCAACAGCTTCCCGTGATATAAAAGGCAAGGCACGTGCCTACCTAATGCAGGTGTGGCACCTGGGACCACTGGGGCAGAGGCACAACAACCAAGTACACACTGACTGTCCCTCACTAAAAAGCACCAAAGCAAGTAGCCAGAAAATATGTACGTCTTCAAAGAATGTTAACAGATCAAACAAAACTAGAAATAATAGTGGAGTCCAATGCTACTCAGATTCACTGCTATGACTTGCTCTCCACAGCGGATAAGCTTTTCAGATGTTTCTTAGAACTCTTCAGATGATGGTGAGAATCTCAAAAGTGCAGTCTAAAGAGGGAAAAAGTGTACTTGATAACAAATCTTTATGAACACAGCTCTGGACCAACGGATGTTCTCTGCAATGCTGTAATACTTCTCTTACAAGTACAGAAACGAAGCTTTAACGTTTTGTAGTGGCTCCAACTCACATCTATACTGACACAAAACAGAGAAAAAGTTGCAAGGATAAACGTTTCTTCAGCACCTATCTCCCCACACGTGCACTTGTTAAACGCTCACTGCAGGCTGCTGGCACAGGCACAGGGCAGCCCACGGCCCAGCGCTGCGCAGCACACAACACGAAGCACACACCACTTGGGCACGGGGAAGTCCCCGCCTGCAGCTGCAGGCGCCGCAGGATGCCTTGCCCAAGGGAGCCATGTGCAACTCGAGCCCAGCAGAGCGTGACCCCGGGATCCCAGTGAAGATGAGTGGTGGCTCCGAAGAACAGAGCTGGATGTGCATTTATCTGTGCACAAAGTGCTGCTGCCCTTCCAGAGAACCTGATGTCAGCCACACTCCTGGATGTCACCTGCGACGCAGGGGCCTTGGAAAGGCGCTGTGATGTTACAGCCATACATCCTGCTGGAGGCTCCTGCTCTCAGCCTCTGATGTAGAGTTCGGTGTAATTTCTCCAAAGCCTACTGACCTGGCATGCTCAAGTAGAAAATAAAATGAGGAAAACTCCTCTCAAAAAGACTGCAGAGTTGTACCAAGCCCCCGTGATCTCACACAAGTGAGAATGAACAAACATCTTTACATCCATTACAGTTATGGCAACTTAACGAATTAGCATACATAAAGAAAAGATGGATTGCAAGAAGAGATTCCTCTTGCCAGACTTCAATAGCAATGTTACTGTTCAAGCCCTTCAGCTGATCACCCAAACGCTGTATTAGCTGCAGGATATTGACACATTCCAGTGTTTTTCACAGCAGCACCTGATTCAGAAGCATTCCACCCTCAGAACCAGCTCAGACCTATCAGCCCTTTCTCAGGATGCTGGCACATACATGGAGCTTGTTCTCAGCTAACATGCCCTGACCCCTCTTCTACATCTCTCTGTATCCCTGCTCCTCACAAACCCAACTCCACCATGCGCACATTCTGTCTCCATCCTTTTGGGGGGGGACACTACTATAAAGCATTTCACCTGAGCAGCTGTTTGTGCACCTTCAACAGGAAAAAGGTCTGAGAGCATACATAAAACTAACGGTCAAACTTCACCTATGTCCCCCATTCCAGCAAACGCTTTGCCAAAGGCACCGTTGCTACAGTGGGACTCACGGCCACGAGCTGCTGTAGGGCAGAGCTGCTTCAGCCATCTTCCTCCCTAGAAAGCTGTGTTAGCACCAGGCTGGTCTGCGACTCCACTGACAGACACCACAGGGGAGTGGGGGAAAGGGGGGCACAGCCAGCTGCCTCCAACACCTTCGGTGGGCTGTATGGCACTTCCAAGCTTTTGTCAGACACCACTTGCTATAGCCCTGTGCCTAACTGCTCCACAGTCTGAGAAGGCTGGTCTGTGAGCCAGGCTGCCCAGCACAGTGACTACGAAACCCGGTCTTGTTCTTCACAGGTATGAACGGCACTGAACTGTGCAAAACTAGGGAATAACTCCTCAGAGGTGCTTGCAAGCTCACATCTGGATTTGGTAAAACCCCAGAAAAGTGATTTAGGCCCTCCTCCAGCTATTATTTCCCTCCAATATTGTTTCATTTGCAGACCACAGCAATAAAGTCTGCTCTCATGATCACAGATTAAAACCCCATAGAATTTTAATGCCAACAGCCTCTACAAGGTGCCACCCGAAAGACACTTCTCAGCAACTCTGCCTGCTCTGGACTTATAACAGGGACTCTCGGTTCCAAAAAAAAAAAAAAAAATGCAAATCAATGTCACCGTGCATGCTGTCAATCTAATTTTTTTTTTCTGAAGAAGTATGACTTTTTAAACAAAGTGTGTAAGCTTCATCACAGAAGTGCAAGTCAGCATGATGGAACCTATTTTTAACTAGCTCAGAGTGAAATTCCTGCTCTCCTTCAGCTCCTTCCTATTGGAATTGCAACCAAAGCATTCTGTGTGGGACACAGAAAAGGCTGAAAAGCTTCTAACCACCTGGGAGCCAGTATCTGTCATGACATACCTTCCTTTCAACCCTCTAAAGCTTCCTTGGTGTTTCCAAATACGTCGCCAGTATTACAAACCCAGTGAATTCCAGTGGCAACTCTTAAAAGTCCTGCCATAGCTAATCTTAAAGCATCCAGACTCAATAGCTGCTCCAACGTTGGTTTTGAAGTACCCTGCATCACAACATTAGCCTCATTTTGCATCACACGTCTCTCGGTTGCAGAACAGAAAGCTGTTTGACACTTCTCCTGCGCTGGCACTATTAAAGCAATTTTTAATATCTCACCCAACCACACAGGCAAGCGAGGGAAGAAAAGGCCAGCATAAAGTCACCAGTTTCTTCCAGTCTTTCCAAAGGAATAATACACAAAAAATACAGCTTTGGTTTCATTTCAGAAAACCTAAATGTCAGTCAAACTTGAATGCTGCAGTAAGCAACAATCACCAAAGAAAATATAATGTTTAATCAAACAAAAACGGCAAAAAAAAAAATCTTTTCCACCCCTCCCAGAAGGGAGGCTATACTTGAGACCCCCAGCATGCAGCAGCACCAAACAGACCTACTCAGAAACAGCTCATCCACAAAACTCTGTCTACTGCAGATGCAATGACCAGCTTGCACTTTTTCTTTGTAGAGAAGAAAGAACCAGTATTTGATTCCAAGGTCTACGGTACTACAACAAAAAAATGTTAGAAAATAAGATTTCTTACCACAAAAACAGAGAAAACAGCTCATCCATTCTTATTCAAGGGAAAAAAAAAATCAAGGCCAAGTAAAACTTGTTTCTCATGGGAGAGGAAAGATGAAAAAGTACAAGTTACCTTAACTAGCTCTCCTAGTAAATAAGCATTTGCATAATTTATTATAAGACAACAAATAAGCACTCTTTTCAGTATGATTTTGTTTTTTGACATTAGCAAGTGACCATTCCTGCAGTTTTTTAAGGCTAGCTCCTTTGCACTATGAAAGTGCATTTTTTCCCCCCCCACAGCTCTGATTCTTAAATCTTGGGAGAGTGTAGCAGCATCCTGCACCTCCTAACTGGGCGTCGTAAGCACTACACAGAGATACTGCCCTGGTGTTAGCTACAAATTACTGCTCTCCTGCCACAGACCCCTTGGATACTGAGCATAATAAATTTAACGTTTCCTCAATCAGTACTGTAAACAATAAGAAAGAACAAGCAAACGGTTTGTGTTTCTCTATTCCCGATGTTGTCACCAATCTGTCATCTCAAAACACATGGCAGCAATTGCTCACAAGGTGACATGTCCGTGCACGCCATGTTTACCCAGTGCTTAATTGTATGAAGGAATTGTGCTAAACACTACATAAAACACGTGTTTTTGTTCTTTTTCAAGGCCAGACTTTGTATTTTTAGAAGCACATTGATATGGACTGGAAAATGAAAATCCAACTTTAACTCAGTAAGTATTCAAAAAGCTAAATAAACGCTTAGCATTTCTGAAGCTAAAACACTGAAAATCCCATTTCTGTCTTTTATAAGACACACAATAACCTTTCTGGGAAGGGATATGACCTGGAAGCTAAGCACAACGTGACAGCAACTGCTATGCATTTAACCATAAATGGGCTGATTTGAGCAACATGTAAGCATATATATGTTACTTTACAAGTTTGTAATTTGCAACATGCCAACCCTCACAGCCTCTAGAATTACCTGTGAATTTGGCACTCACCAAACCTAATACTGGGATAATTCAGTTTTTCTGATATGCCAAATGGAGGCCAACTGTCACAGAAAAGAAGGATCACTAGTGCTGAACACAAGTAACTAATGGCTAGAAGCACAACTTCGGCAGAGGTTAAACGGGGGAAGAGTGAAGTAGGCAAGATGAAGGGAAGAGATAAAGATCAAACGCTGGCTTCCTATGTGAAGTAAATAAGCCAGTCTTCTGCTAGAAGCAGCGCAGGATCGCCAGCGCTGGGAGCCAGCTGAATATACTCATTAGCAACTGTTGCTGCCATAGGATACTTGGCTGGGAGCAGATATCACCCACACCTCACCCTTTAACGACACATGTGGCGCGTAAGCAGTTAACGAGCGATAGCCATAAGCCTGAGCCATTGTATGAAAAATAACCATCCCGGCTAGTTATTTTAAGTAGCAAGCGTATGCTCCAAGAGTTGTTGGGTAGATGTCAGTATCTAAAATTTAACACGGGCCTACCAGGGCTTCTGTCGTGGTGCTGAAGGCCGCTGACATGCTTCAGCAAATTCAGAACAATACTGAAGAGGCTACCTGCTTCCTGAGGCACAAGTGCCCAACTGATTTTGTTTGTTTGTTTTCTGTGTGTGTCTCCACCTTGAACCCCTGTATGTAGGCACCACAGGATAGAAAACACCGATGAACTGCAACCTGTATTTTCCCTTTACTTTCATTTGTAATGTACGAGCACGTGCTTTCCTGTGCACCCTCCTAAACTCTCCCTGCTTTTAGAGTTATCTATCCGATGATAACAAAACAATTTATACAAAAACAAACGAACATCTTCGCAAACAGCTGCTAACAAAGCTAACAACCCCATCAGTAAACACTGCAGCAATTATTCCCACTTCCAACTTTTTTGGCATCACTGAGCATTGTATATACCTGAATAATAATTGTTTGATCAAAGTTATAAACTGAGGTACTATCGATGCCTGGATTACCCAAGCGGGAAACGTGGCAGATGTTTTTGTGAATGACAGCAACTCAAACGCTGCCTTTATTTAAAAAAAATACCGCGCTCCGCACGTCATGTTTAAGGCTAGGATATTGTGTCACGCTAACCACGGGGACATGCAGCGAGGCCAGAGGAAAGCAGGAACGGGAAGGCCGAGGCCCGCTGCTGGCTCTCAGCCTCACCATGCACAGAGGGCTGCTGGGCGAGGCGTGGTGCCCGGTTTTACCCCGTGAACATTTCCTAGGGCAGCCCCAACTCCCTGCTCCCCCCCGCTTCATGGCCGAGCTTCCTCCAACGCGTGCGCAGCGGCGAGGCCGCCCAGAAGTTCACAGGCCGGGCAGCCGCCTCCACCGCCACCCAAGCGGGCGGTGCAACACCGCCGCTCGCCCTGTTTAGAGGGAAATAAAGCGGGTTGAGGTGGTTATTTCTGTGATAAAGAGATAACAGGGAATTTGGGGAGGCTCGGAGCGCCCCGGGGGAGGCCCGGCGGGGCTAGCGGCGGGCCCTGCCCCTCGCTGAGGCCCCGTGTGGCGGCGGGGAGCGGAGCGGGGCCGGGCCGGGCCTCCCGCAGCCGCCGCTGCCCCTCACGGCGGGGCCCAACGGTCGCGGCCGGCCCCGGAGCGCGGCCTCCGCCTTCCTCCCCCCCC
>CM021705.1:23558872-23596073 GCA_011074415.1 Stictonetta naevosa | reverse complement strand
GGGGGGGGGGGGGGGGGGAGCGCGGCTCCTCCGCCTCCTCCTCCGCCTCCTCCGCCGCCTGCCGGGCCCGAACCGGCCGGGATGGGTTCCCCTCCGCTTCCCCTTCCTTTCACGGTCCTTTCTTTTCCCTCTCCGCTCCCTTCCCGCCGAGGCGAGGCCGCCACCGCCGCCGGGCCTGCTCCGGGCGCCGCTGCCGCCGGGGCCGGGCGGAACGGGCCGGGAGGGCGCTGAGGGGAGGAGGGGGGGGGGGAAGGGGGAGGGGCGGCCCCCCCCGGGGCCGCGGGGGCCGGGCCCGCGCGGGGGGCGGGGGCCGGGGGGGGGGGGGGCGCTGTGAGGTGCTGAGGGCCCGGCCCGCCGCCATCTTGGGTGGCGGCTGAGGCGGGACGGGCAGTACCCGGCCGTACCCAGTCGTGCCATACCCGGCCCATACCCGGCCCTACCGGGCCGTATCGAGCCGTATCGAGCAGTACCGGGCCGTGCTGTGCCGGGCCATGCCGCCCCGCCCTCCCCAGCCGCTGCCCCCACCGAAAGCCCCCCGCCGGCTCTGCGCCTGCCGCCCCCAGCGGGCGCTCCCTGAGGGGAGCGCAGCCCCGCGCTCCGCGCCGCTGCTCGAGCGCCAGTTAAAAAAGAGTAAAACACTCCAAAAAAACACGGTTTTGATCAAAAGCTTCCACTCTGGGCCTGGCGGTGCGGGGCGGCCTCTGGAGACGTGGGTAAGAGCCCCTGCAGAGCCAACATCCCCCACACGCAGCGGGGCTTTGCAGTGTTCTCACCTACACCGCACAGCAGCTGTGCTCTTATTCCCCAGCAAAATTTAGGGGGAATATTTTTCTGATTGGGATGAGCAGCATTGAGAGCAAAATTACTTTTCCGTAAGATCGGATTTCATGGCACTTCCTAGCCTCATGACATGATAAAAAGAGGCCAAATTGGCTTATTTATGCCAAAAATAGGTAGCTGTCAGCTTTTGGTTGGCTACCTCAGATTTTTTTACAGGCCCACATCTTAAGATTTGATGATGACAGTCAGGTTTTGTGACAGTGGATTTTGGCCAGTAATAACTGCTGTAACTCACTGTCAGGTGATGTAGGTGGACACTCTTTCCATACTAATTATGAGCTATCAGGACATAGGTTTCTGGGGTTTGAGTATAGTCATCAGTGTTACATGTTTGTTAACTCCCTGCTTCCTTCCAGGATGCTTTGTAACAAGAAATGTTACTTACGTGTTATTCAAACTGTCATGAGTTGCAAAAAGCCATTCCTGAATTGAACATGTCAGCAAAGGGAATGATACCAGGAAAATTCTGTAGAGGTGCGTTGTTTGTACATAGCCTGAGACATTTTGTTTACAATGTGGTTTTCAGACTATGTCCCTGTCTTCATTTTGATAAATCCTAATATATATATATATTTATCAGGAACTCAGAGCTGATAAACTATGGCCTCCTGACAGTGGCTCTTCCAGAAAAAAGAGCCTCCCAGTTCCATAGCTTTTTTGAGATGTAGCTGATTAAACTACAGAAAACATCTAAAAGGTAGAAATCAATGATGTTCAGGAAAAAAAAAAAAAGATATATTAAAAAAGTATTTTCTTCACGAAACATCTAGTATTTTTTCCTCTCAAGGCTCACTTGGTAATGCATGTGACATCTGAACTCAATTTTAACTTTAGAGTAAAATATGCTCAGATTAGGACCTGTTACCTCCAGTCTCCCAGAACATTTGAAAAAAAGCTGCTAGCCAAAACTGTTTAAGCTAACCTGGTTCATTTTGTTTCAAAGGAGGTACAGAATATTGAAACAATACTCTACAAGTAGACTCGTGGACCAGAGGAGATGGTAAATTCTTTCCTTCTAATGTAACTTAATTCTATGCATAGGTAGGAACACTTTCTGGAATTTATAGTCCCAATCATGCTTGACTGTAGTTTCTACTCCTAATGACCAGTAAAGTAAGGCAGGGGTTGTGGGGACTCTTCTCATACAGGGCTGCTAAGTCATGTATGTTGATAAACCTCATGTCATCAGTGGCCTTGATAGTCGGTGAGAAAAGTCAAAGCTATGATGGGAAAATGTAGTCTCTCAAGTGTGTAAAAAAAGACACTCAGAGATATATGAATATGAGAAGAGAGAACTTGATTTATGTTTTATGTTCAAGAAGACACAAAGATGATGACCACTGGGACTATGGGCTACCAGGGAGTGTTTTATCTCTGGGAGATTTTTGAGTGGATGAGACTCCACTCACAGGCAGAGAGAGTTCTAATCAAGACTGAAAGTGACAGAAGTCCGAGTCACCACAGCCACATAAATATAGTAACAATGTCACAGCAATATGGCTAGGGTAAATTAGGCTTAATTAGACCTGATGTCATTCCACATAGGCATAACTAGTTGTCTCCCAATATGTAAACCATCTTGTTCAAAGCTGGCTTTGGTACAGCAACCCCCACGTGTTGCAGTCTGGATAGACAAGAAAGACATTTTCTTGACATGGCTATTTACATTTTTAAAAGTAATTCTATTTATCCATTTGATAATGATTCAGGAGACTACACAGAGAAAAAAAAAAAAAAAAAAAAAAAAAAAAAGAACATCTACTTAGCTAGTTCTCATTCATTTTTGTTGATAGCACAGCTGGCTTAAGAAAACAGGATGTTTTAATGGTATAACCATGCCAATACCATACCTCATTGTTTCCAAATTAATGTATTTCAAGTTGATGCTGTTATATCAGAAGGAAATCTTTACTAAAGAAACAAGAAAAATATCAACATAGATAAAAAATAGAAATGTGTGAAGTCTGGGAAAGAAGAAATTCCATCAGTCTGTTCAATTTTATAACAATTGAACAGAACTGACAGAGTGTCTCGTTGGTTTTAGGTTCTGCATTTGCTGTTTTAAGGAAATGATTAGCAGGTTAAATATTTTGCATTACTGAATTGGAAATCTCTTATATTTGCTATGGCTTTTGTTACACCAAGTAACCTTGTATTTACATCTGAATGGCTTAAAGTAGCTGAAGTCACTAGATTTAATTTTCAGGCATATCTTAAAACAGCTGCCTCCTTTTGTGATGAAAGATGTTTCACAGGGACATGCAAAATCCTGCATCTTCTTCATTCTCTGTCGTCTTTGGAATTGCCCTTTCTGAACAAACCTGTTGTAATCACACAGTTGGTGTGATGGAAATAGTATTACACTGGCAACCATGCCATAATATTTTTGCTGAACCACAGCTTTTTTACATAATAAGAGTATCTCGAAAGGAATACCTAAAAATAGTAAAGGTTTAACTAATAAGTATTACAAATAATGTGAAAATTCAGGGTGGAACACTGTGAATCTCTTATTCTGACTGGCTGATCTGTTTGTACAGTTAACAGTCATCTCCACCCAAGGAAATTATGCACAGATAGAAGGAAATACAAGACTTCTAAAAGTGTAATAGCTTTAGAGCTTTATCTGAAAGTATCAGTTTAAATATTGAGAAGTTACTGTTATAGAACAGCATGAAGTCATCTGTCTCAAAATTAAAACAGGGACATACCTCTCAATAATATGCTGGTTAGTTCTAACATCACTTATTTTGAGAAACAATTTTAGTGTCCCTGAGAAAGATTTTTGCAGAATGATTTTTAAATTTTTGTGGCCCAAAAAAGTTTTATTTGAGAATCAGTATCTTAAGGCAAAACAGATTCCTGACTATGCCTTAAGATTACAAGTAGTCAGGCTGTGAAGGTGGGAAATATACAGTGTCTAAATAGTTTGTGGAAGGGAAAGAAAAAATGTTTTGCCCTGTCACTGCTCCTGTCATAGTTACCTTTTCCTTGTCTTCACTAACCCAAACATATCAAGTTATCCCACCTCTGCCACCTCCCTCTGTCACCACACTTAGCAATAGCTGATGATGTAGCGTGAGGTTTGGAAAAGATGGAATTGGAAAGCCAGCACATTCTCTAGCGACCAAAACTGACTCAATGCCCTAACTAGTAACAATGACCTTTTAGTGAAGTCATCTCTCTCTTAACCTTCCCCCATGTTCTTGGAAAAAGATTGACAGAGACAAGGACTGAGCAGTAGTCATGTCCCTTCATGAGTAACCATTTGAAAATAACTGAGAACCACCAACTTGGTGTTCCTTGTAGAATCTTCCTTCAAATTGACACCTGTCATAAAATCCCATTGCTGCATCACCAGATCTAACGTACCCTTCTGGCGTGAGGAGTTTTCTTACTGTGCATCCTCGTATGTAATGTAAGAACAGGCTCCGCTCTTATGAAATTATGTTCGTTTGGAGGAAGACTGTTCTTCATCAGTCTTTGATCTGCACTTCTGATCTGGTGTCATCTGAAGAATAATTTATGGTCTGACTTAAGTGAAGACATAATCAGAGATTAATCAAGTGCATTTTGTTTAACTGTAGTCTAATTAATCTGTTTAGCTCTCAGAGGAACAATTACCAAGTTATTTTTTATTGGTTTGATTTTACCTCAGATGTGCAGTGCAAATCTCCCAGCACATGGAAGAATAGTTCTGAAGACGAGTTCCCTTCTGAGTTCTTGATCTTGTGGCATTGATCTGTCTTTTAACAAAACAAAACAACAGCAAAACACAGGTATTTTCATTCTAAATTAGCTTCTCTACAAGGATATGGTTTGGTTTAATGTAGATGCCTACAACATAATAAATTATACATATAATGCAAATTCTCTTGGCATGCTAATGTTAAAACATCACATGGTATTACAACCCAAAGCTGTATATCTTTTTCATGTTTTTGCATATTCTTCAGATTGGAAAATAATACTAATGCAAATATAAAGTTGTGAATTAGGTTTTTCTCCTCTTCCAGTCCTTCAAGCGTTAACAGGCAAGATGCTGAGAGCTGGCTTAACCTCTTATTAAATGAGTGATTCTAAATTATTTGCTCCTGGCATCTCAGCATAAAGTTAGGGTAGCTTGAGGTAGTTATAATTTGTGCAGGATTTGAGCTCTCTGGTGATGTATAGGTGCTAGAAAGGAGATTCCACTTGACAAAGGAAGATTTTTTCTCCAATAGGAATAGAAATTCACAAATAAAAATGTTTATTAATCCTGGGGTTTATCTGCCTTTTCAGACTCGAAATGGAAAAGCTAGTATTAACAAAAAAGTAGATCACTGGACTGCTGGTGGGATATTTTATGACAATCTTTCATCTGGTATGCAAACGCAGCTAGTTGTTTTCATTTTACACACATCATCCCCAAGCCTGGAATCCAACCGCACTTGCTGGACGTTGGAACAGCCATATCAAATAATACCTAAACTTAGCCTGGGATCAGCTGTGAATATTGCACCAGATGAAAAAGGCTTAAAAAAGCTGTCATGCAGAAATAGTAAATACACAGAACTGAGCTTCACAGAACAGGGACTTTGTTATAAAAGGGACATCATTACAAAAAACAACTACCTAAGATTGAACAGGACCAACTCAAGTAAGGCACCGTGGTTTTCTTGGGCTCCATGAAGCAGCTCAAGTTCTTTTTTTCTTTTTCACCTTTCCCCAAAATAGCTCTGTAGCTCCTTAGCATCAAAAGCCTTTTCTAGAAAGAACCTGAGGAGCTGACAGACATTTTCTGCTGAATGAGAGGGCAGCTGGAGGCGTAGCAATCCCAGAAGCAAGTCAGCACGGAGCCCTTAGCATCAGCTCATGCAAACCCCGCACCAGGCAGCAATGGGCTGTGAGCAGCAACGCTGTGCTTGCATTTCAGACCTCCCCACTGAAGGAACAGCAAGCACAGGCTGATTTCAGGGGAACTAATTCAAAGTCACACTTTTGCAAAAGACAACACAATTTTTATGGTTAAATCTAGGAAAAAGAGATGATTTCTACTCTGAATGCAACTTTTGCATTTAGTCTTCTTTTAGGTCATTTTGTTATAATTATGCCATTAAGCAGCAGCTGTGTAGGACCGCACCTTTTAGTAGTGTTTGATTTTATTTGAGCCTCTATATTTACCTCTGCTGTTTTCTTATTTTACCCACTTGAAATGTTTGAGCCAGACTGTAATTTTTTCTCTCTTAGAAAACATTCACACAAACCTGAAGTTCTTTTCTGGACTATTGCTTTGTTAGCGGATTCTTTATTAGTTGCTCATATTTGCTTTTCTCCAGTTGTAAGCCATTTTGCAATGAAAGGCCACGCATCGAGTATCTGCAGCATCTACAGCAAATCCATGAGAGTTCCTGCTATCGCTGCTGACTCTGCTATCCTTGCTTTACTCTTGCTATTGTCGAGAGGCATGCGAAAACAGCAGTGTGACGGACTGTGCACTGAAGACACATCTGGTGTGGATGCGTGTCATCCCTTTTGAGCTGCTTCTTGGATGGATTATTAACCCTAAACTTAAATACAGCATCCTCCCCTACTTCTCACTTGAAAAAAGAATTGATATGCAATCATTTCAGCTTATTTTCTACTTAATTTTCAAATTGTTACCCTAACAATTAACAGTCTTAAGATGCTTTTTGATGGAAGTTGGCTAAATGCTTTGCATGACACTAGGAAAAGCTGTGGACCACAAACTCTTGACTACACGTAATACGTAGTACAGTAGTCTAATATTTTGAAATTTAAATACCACTGACAAGTGTCTTTGATCCTTACAGGCCTAGAAAGATATCACAGTGCTGCTCCGTGGCCAGGGCTGGGAGATAAATGACTTACCCTGCTTTGAAAGGTAATATAGCCCGTATAACCAATGACAGGTGCTACTCTAGAGCATGAACAGAAAGAACTTTTAGGTAGTCTTCTGCAAGAAGTTGCAGCTCTCATATCTTTGGGCTAAATTCATTCTCATGCAGGGGTCAGTCTCCTGCACAGTGGGACACTTCTGTTGTATTCAAAAGCTGCAGAGTTCCCATGCATGTGTCTCCTTTATTTTTCTGTGTCCATTTTACAACCAGGGTTTAGAATTATTTCTTATATTGTATTTTAGCTTTGGTGTACTTTGGAAAAAAAATATGTATTTACACGTATATAAACTACCCTTTAGTTGGAGTGGTACCTGGAACCCTAGCCGCACAATTACTCAGAGTAATGAACTGCACAGAACTGAAAAAGAAAATCAGCCTAAAACATTCTAATATGTCCAAAACTCAGTAGGATTCAACACCTTTCCATTTAAAACACTTTAATCATGTTGTACAATACACTGAAATTACTAAGAGATGTTCTTCAACTTGGTTTCAGTAACGGCCCATATCAGATGTTCATGAAGCCAAAGGCCTGCTGATATCACTGTGCCAAATTAGTTTTAGTGCTCTCACTCATTTGACACCGTCCTTCACCAGGCTTTCTTTCCTGTGCTTACTTCGGACCTAAGCATTATAGATGCCTTGAGGATGTCCTCCCACATGGCCTGTTTGAATTCAAACCTCATTAATGAACACTTTTTTCTAGCCAAAGAGCTCTAGATATTTTCATTTTTCTTTTCTTTTCCTTTTTTTTTTTGGAAGCTACTGCATGATTAGTTATAAGATAATGCACAATATTATTTTCCCTCCAAAACAGAGCCTGCAAAACAGATCCCCAGATGGTACAAATTAAAGGTAGTTCCTCTGTCTTCAGTGGCAGTATGCTGATTCACATCATCTGAACATCTGCTCTTGTGATTAGAAAATAAACTTAGGGCTCCCCCCATGACTGCAAAAGCTAAGCAGCAGGCAGTCATGTTAAAATTTATGTTCAGAGTTTCAGAGCTCTCTCTGAAATAGTACACGAACCTATGTCTGATCTTAGTTATTCTGACCTAAGTTAACTTTGTATGTAATATAACATTTTATTTGGGGATTGCTTTTGATTTACCTTGGTGATTTTTTTCTACAGCACTGCCTGTATACGTTCAGCTTTTAATGCATTAGATCAGATCATTTGGAGACAAAATTACAGATTATAAATTGACCCTTGCTAAAGAAGTTCATTGGTGCTGGAGCTGGAGTTAGTTGATCACAAAATTCGTCAGCTGCAAACAGCCAAAAAAGAATGCGAATCAAGCATGAATCAGCAGATTGCAGGGCTGCATTTCCTGTCTTTGTCTTAGCAGCTCTACCTTTCAAACAGAACAATCTCCTGATAAGTGCAAAGGAATAAAATTTCATTTGGAATAAAAAGTGAGGAAACAGTTGGCTAAAGGAGGCGTTTCAGTGTCCCTAATCAGCTCACAGGACTGGGACCTTCAGTATTCTGAATTCTGTTCCCCTTGAAGGCTGGCTGTGTGCCGCAAGGATAGGTCACTTGCCCTCATATCCTTAGTTTCTCAGCTTTTCAGATGGAAGAGTGATACTCAGAGCTGTATTTTAAGAAAATAATATATACAGTATGGTTAGATAATTAAATACCAGTATGAAGTATTAGGTAATATGAGTTTCACATTGTACATGAAGCACTTGGGCACTGGAACAGGTTCCCAAGGGCAGTGGTCCGAGCACTAAGCCTGCTGGAGTTTGGGAAGCATTTGGATAATGCTCTCAGACACAGGGTTTGGGTTTTGGCTGGTCTGCATGGAGCCAGGAGTTGGAGTCAATGATCATTGTGGGTCCCTTCCAACTCTGGGTATTCTATGATTCTGTGACTAAAAGGATCACAGAGATAGAGACACTTATGGGAGCATCTGAATTGTAAGCTGTCTTACTTCTGGCTGTCAACAGTGCCAGTGAGCGGAATTTAGCATATAAAATGGCATCGGATCCAAGACGCTACAAAAATGTAAATGTCCAGATGCAGATTGCTATTTTCAGTGCTGTGTTTCAGGCTAATTTTGCAAGGAAACTAGAATATATAACTGACTTAGGAATTTCGGAAGGCTGAAGGATTGATGTTGAGTAGAGATGTGAAAATACACTGACTATGCATCTCTCTTTGTTAAAATGTAATGAAGAAAATGAGTACTTCTGAGCAGCAGCACTAATGAGGCCCATTCTCACAAGGACTTGAGACTGATCTCTCCTTGATTTTCTGATGTCTGATAAGGGGTAATATTTCTGTTTCAGCTTTTCTTTTGGAGGGGGGATAATGGCCACATAATTTTCCTGAAATATGTAGAGTTTTAGTACCTTTAAGAACTCTACACCTGTCAGATCACCTAGATCAACTCTTTTCTTTTAACATTCATTACTTCTTTTTATATTAAAATTTCCTTTTAGGTACGAACTGTAATTCAAGGCTCTTATAAATCACTACCTCCTTCATGTGAAAATTCATTTTAAGGTTAATGGCAATTCCAATTTAGCAGCACATCATTATAATCTAATAAGCTGGGGAGTAACTATTGTCCTTTCTCCACCATGATATTCAGAGTCCATGAGACAGATAGAGTGGAATATTGTTGAGTCCCTGCAGGAGAATAATGCTGCTGGCACACAGAAGGAAGCAGAGGAAGTGAAACTGCTGAGGAGTGACAAGGGACTGGGAAAATGGCGGTCTGGCAGTCCCAGATGCTGTAGTGGCCAACAGAGTATTTTTTTTTTCAGTATTTGCAGTATTTTAGTAGACTATGAGTAATACTTGCCCACAGCCTAGAAAATAGAAAACTGATATAAACCTGATTGCAATCCCATCTATTGCACAGGAGAGTTTGAGGCAAACTTACCTGCGTGAGGATTTGAGTACATAGCTGCCGGTGTATATTTACTCTAATGGTAAAAATTGCTTAAAAAAAAAAAAAAAAAAAAGAAGAAAAAAAAGAGAGAGGGAAAGAAGAAGGGAAAAAGAAAATCTCACAGTAGCCAGTTAGGAAGAGAAGCAAGGGTGTCTGCAGACAAGTTGCCTCCTGCAGGCTCCTATACAGTGCAGCGCGTGTTCCCCCATAATACCTTTCCTGTAGAAATGAGAGAGTTTTCATTCAGATCCACTCAACCCCCTATTGATTGTTCCTGCCTTTGATGCTCTTGGTGCGGACAGGAGCACACTTTAATCAGGAGCATGTGTTGCACACTAATGGGTTGTTAAGCTTTGGCATCTATATTACTGGGTAATGCTTATTGAATATTAAATGACTATTGTCTATTTCTCCCCCGCCCTTAGCATAAAGCAAAGACTACAACTGAGAAATGGAAAAAGGATGGGAAGACTGGGTGATTCCCACCCCGGCGACATTGCCTCCCTTGGAACCCACCCCAACAGACATTCAGGGCTTGTAATTGCACAGCCGTGAGCGTGATGGGACAAGGTTTCTTTCTGGGGAGGTAAGTTTGGTACAGAGGGGGTAGTAGGTCAGGGTGAGTCCTCCTGAAGTTACTAACATGAAGTAGTACCACATACTGACAGCTTAGTAGTCAAATAGTAAATGGAGTTTCTTCCAGAGTTACCTTCAATTCTCTGTAACTTTGAAAGATGTTTCAAGTAAATATCAGGCTTGTTGTTTTGTTAGCCTTAGCTCATTATTCATCTTAAGCTATCCATGATTTGAAAATCACTATTTCTTCTATGGAACAGATTGCAGGAGGGATTCCCATGAGATATAAACACTGTTTTTAATCCTCTCAGCATTTATATGCTGTAAATAAATCAGAACCCTGTGAAGCAAGTATGAAAAACTTAATACAATTCGCTGTACATGTGAATTATATTGCTAACATATTTAATGGACTTTTAATTACAGGAAAATATACAATATCTTTGTGCCTGCTGGGTTAGTGAGGTTGGTAATAACAAACCCCCCAAAGCAAATGAAAAAGCATATGGAGAAAGGTCCTGCGTTACTGCTGCAAATCATCACATTCAGAGGCTCTCCCTTGCCTCTAAGGGTGTTCTTTTGGCAGCTGGGTGCTAGCATTTCCCTCACTGGTGGTACCATTAGCTGGTGGTACTGTGGGTTGAAAATACTGGGAAAGGAGGAGATGATCCAAAAAACTAAAAGTTAAGGTCAGAGGGTATACTGCTGTGCTTTTTCACATTCACATTCACGTTCTTTCAGTGTGTGATGCTATTTGTATTTATTGGCTAAACAAGTTTATGAGAAAAGCTACAAATACTGATTTAATTATAGCTCATCTCAAAAATATTTGCCTTTTTTTAAAATCAAAGATTGACGTAGAAAAGAACAGAATAAGAAGATTTGTTAATGAGATAATTGTCATAAATAATTTCCTCAAAATAATTTATCTTTAGAGAAATCTTTTTACAAATTTTTTTGAACATTTGAGTCTATAGAGTTTCAATTTGAATTGAAATATTTACATTTTAAGGGACTTAAACCAGAATTTTGGGGATCAGATAAATAATAAAGTAAATGCATTTCTCTGTTCTGACACACTTCTTTGAAAAAACAGTAGTTTGGACATCTCTCGCTGTTACGAAGTTTCTGTTCCCCAAAGTGCTGTAGCTTTGAAACATTCATCTTAATGTGGAAGGAAATGTGAATATTTCCTAGAGTGCAGAAATTAGAATTTAAGAAACTGTCACCATTGGGTTGTAAATACTTCATGTCTGAAAATGTCTGATCAATGAAAAAGCGAGGTACAGATCTGTGACTTAAACATCTCAAAACAGAGAGATCTCAAGATAGTGTTGTTGCCATTAGAATTTACAATGTTTCATTTTTATTAACTGCAGTATGTCTTATGTGCCACAAGATGTCTCAGTGCAGAAATACTAAACTTTATACTAGTACTTTTACAATATTACTCAATTTAGATAAGAATTTCCAGTATTTGGCTTGGGTTTTACCTAATACTCAACAGGGGCTTTTTAGTAGCACATGAGAAAGAGAAGTGGATACCTATTTATCCATTAGCAGAGACAATAAATTATTATTTTAAATGGTTAACAAACAAAATGAGTCATTGGGAAATCGTAATTTTAAAAAAGGAAGGGCTGAGAGTGTAGCCCTGAGTGAGCAGGTGATAGCTGAGAAACATGAGTGTTTTCCTATGTAGGTTAAATGGAAAAACAATTTTTAACTACTATATTTCATTCCCACATTTGATTTTAATAAGATGTTACATATTTTACTTATTCATATTCAGGATTGATATTGTTTGGGGTTGCTATAGGGAGTCAACTATTTGTATAACATTTTCTCTAAGGTGACATTATCTTTGGGGCCTAATGTTACTAAAATCTATGAAAAAAAATGTCTTTTGCATGTAATATATGTTCAGAGAGAATACTCGTGTAGTTACACATATGAACAAAAGTAGAAATGCTTGCCTCCATTAAATGCATATTTTAAAATAAGAAAATAAGAAAAAAATAAGAAAAAAATAAGAAAAGGCTTCTTAACATACTTATTGCAAGAGCAGAATGGGAATTTTTCTCACCAGTTTTTCTTTTCTCTATCCTTTTCCATTGTGTTTCTTATCTTTTCTCACTTCCTCTCCTGCTCAACTTTTTATATACTTTCTCTGTAGCAGACTATTTCTTATTTTATTTTACCTTCTTAGATTAGGAGATAAAATAGAATAATTCAAGCTGTATTTGTATGCGCTCATGCCGATGTGCAGCATGTATAAATAACTGATGAATACATGAGCATTTGTATTGTGAACAGCTGTATACATTTTAGGTACGTTGAACCTTTCATTGTAAAGCCTTAACAAAGGAAAAAAACATGTGAATTCAGTCAAAAGCCATTGCATTGTGCTGCGGATACGTGCAATGATAGTAGCCAGCGGTGGAGCCCCGGGCATGAGACCCAGCCGATAAGGAGAGCAACATTCGTTTCTCAGAGAGCTGTTTCACTTTTTACACAATGTCTTTCCATTTTGCTTTGTAACAAAATGAAAAGAGGGATTTTAGCATGAATCTATGACGGCCCTAAACAAAACAAGAACGTTTCAGAATTATGAATCAGTTAAGAGAAGGCTGCAACACTGGCTTTCTTTAATGATTAACGTGTATGCCTTAGATAAAGTAACTGAAAACGATTGATTAAGGCACAGTTACCCTTTAACAGCCAAGCACAGTTGTTAGGGAGATTAGCTTTTCTTTGGATCAATGAAGTTGTTGCTGCATTCTCCAACTATATTTGCTGAAAAGGAAAGGCTCAGGTTTTAGAGCTAGATGATTTATTTAAACTCACAAAATTACATTTTCTAGCCAATGTTCCATAAGATTTGGGTTACTTATAGAAGTAGTATATGGTCCAGAAACTCTTCTCACCAGTCAGGCACAACAAAAAGATGATCTTTGGACCAAAGAAAGCATATTCTAAGGCTAAAAGGGAATGGATGAATAAAATAAGGAGTACAAGGAAATAATAAAACAACAACCTCCAGAAAATATGGGCCAGGACCTTATCATAAAAGGGTAAAAGCTATTGTCAGGGTTTTTGCATACGTCATGGGAAAGGAGTGCTTTAAGGAAGGACCTGGAAGAAAACAATGAAACAATTTTGTAAATATGTTTGGGTTATTGTTTCTGAGTATAAGGAGCAGCACGAGAGCAAGCACAAAAACACTCAATGGAAATCTAATAAAAAGACCACAAAAACTGTCATCACCATTCTGATAGCTATTGAAGGACAGGGAAAGTGAGAAAATATCAGCTGTGAAAAGACCTGCAAGTGTCACTGGAGAGGGGGGCACAGAGGAGACAGGTGAGGAGAGGTGTCTCGATGGCAGCCCCACTTAGCTCTAGATGTGGTACGATTGCATTGCAGACAAACTGTGAACCAGTACGAGTAGTTCAAGAACATCACAGTTTGAATACTGTAGAAACTGAAACACAAGATAAAGCACAATTTGTTAAAATTGTATGCATTTAAAATAAGGTGTGTTTGTAATTGTTACTGGTTCATGAATTTATAATTGCAAATTTTACCTGCAGTTTGGTATGTGCTTTTTAAGCAGGGTCTCCTCCCTCAAGAATTTGCATCCTGAATTACAGAGACTTAAATAGTCTATTGTGTGATCTGATGAGGTGTATGTCCAGAATCCTTATGCCTGGAATACTTGAGCTAATTATAAGTGCAAGAAGTCCGATTGCAGCAGCACAGAACTCTGCATGGGACATTTACTTTGGCAAGAAAGCCTACTTCAAGCAGTTTAATATGCATATGGTGCTTTTAAATATTGTTTTTCTACACACTGGGCTTAGAACTAATATTTGATATTTGGAAGTCTTTCCTTTGGTTGTTTCAGTTAACTTCTTAGAAATGAGGAGGAGATAGCAACAGAGGTGTTTGGAGTAACTCGACCACCTCTAGAAGCTTGCATTACCAGACACTGAAAAAGCCTTGTCCTGCGTTCCTTCTACATGACCCTTCCCTTTGATTCTGCAGAGTATTCAGTTACTGGGAGAGTGGTCTCCCAGACAAAGGAGGAGGGAGTGTTACTATCCAAATTTCTGGTGGTTTCTTATGCTGTTCCCTGCCTTCCCTTAAAACAGCATTTGATCCTATTGGAATTATGTTCAATCAGCTCCATGGCAGCTGTTCCAAAACTCAGAAAGCTCATTGTGGTTTTATACCACAGTCATCTTATCAGTGAATGGTCAGAAGGGCAATTCCCCATATTCTGGATTTGTTAACTTTGAAATTGTCACACCCGAACATGGCCCAGTGGATAAACTTCTTGAGAGGGGCAGGATACAACATGCCTCAGGATTCACAGATCCTGCCCGTTGTGTTTTCACAACCCATTTATTTATTCAGGGATGGTTATTCTGTCAACAGAAACAGTTACAGTCAACTTTGTGTAAGAAATAACAGCTTCAGACATGATATCCCCTTTCCAGTCCTGTTCCCTTACAGGGAACATTTTATTTTTCAGCTAAGCAGTCAAAGGATCTAAAGCTCTCCATAGCAGAATGAAGCAGCGAAATGCCTTTATAACTTCCTTGCTATTGATTGTGCCATGTAATGTGGGATGGGATCAGATATCAAACAATTTCCAGGCTTCCAGCAGGGACAAAACAGTGCCCTGGCGTGAGTATACACACGAGGGAAGAAGGCACAGATGCTGCGTTCAGTGGCACGGAGGGGTCCTGCTCCCTGCCTCTGACAACTGACCTTCATTCAGCATGAACCCGTCTGGTTGTGGGCCAACGTGCCACATTGGCTGCCTAGCGCGCACAGCTGTGCTCTGCTCTGTATTCCTGCAGAGCTCAGACAGAAGTTGCACCTCCTCTGCACCTCCCTGTCCATGTAATAAAACTTTCCAAGGACCTTTACACAAAACGTGCTGGATATTCACGGAAATGCTTTGCTCCAGGTGTAGGAAGGAAATTTGAAACAGTGGAGTGTGTATCCACTAACTGCTCATCCTGAAGAAGCCCCCAGGTACACCCTTTACTCATACAATATAGGAAAAGACCAGCTAGCTCCAGGAGCAGACGAACTAATTAAGTCTGGGCTCTGTGGATTTATGTGCTCTTGTTGGCTCTCCTGCGGCTAAAATGGAACATCTATCCCACAGAGATTAGTCTCTTGTACCTTATCAGCCTTGCCTTCACCGAGGGCACCGGTGTGGTCACTTTTCTCTATCTCACTGATTTTTTTAAATTAAACTTTCAGTCATGTAGTCCTTTGAGAATCCTTCTCTCTGTCACAGCTGATTGATATTTAAGGCTTAAAAATTATTCAGAAAGGTAGGGGGCTCCATGGGCAGATAAAATGGCCACAGTTTCACTTCTTTAGGAAAGCTCACAGAAAAACAAACAAACAAACAAAAAAACCACTATTTTAAAATTCTATATATTCTGTAAAGTGAATGGAACAGAGTCCATTTCCTTTGCAGTGTAATGTATAAGATTTTTTTCAGATCAATGTGAGCATTGCTTCGTCTATTTTGATAACCTGAAGAAGCAACTGTTTGCCTGAAAGCTTATCCTCTATTCTTGCTATATCAGCTGGTCTATATGTTGTTTCTCCCTTCAGAACTTGCTTCTTGTCTAATTAGAGACCCCGGTGCACTCATTAAATCTCTCACAGAGTATTTCTCCCCGAGGAAGTCCTGAGGCCAATGAACTAGACTCAGATTTATAATAGACACATGATTAGATTAAACTAGTGGGAGAATTAAATGTACCACACACATGCAAATGTTCCTAAATTTATTGTTCTGAAACAACACATTTTTTATCGCTGAACTGATGGGTTTAGAAAAATAACATTACCATTGTTGTGGACTTTTTCAAAACCTTTTTTGGGCAAGAAGACGATATTTTATATTGACTATAAATCTTCAGACCAAGCAATGGCAAGTCTAAATGCTTGCTCCCCTTTTAGCAATGTAGGCTCAACATGACTCAGGATTTAGCCCACAGTAATTACTGTCAGTATTAATAACAGCTTCTGTTGGGAAAGCTTCCTTTGTTCACCATTACAGCAAATTCACCTGATGACTTCTTGGCTTTGAATAATGTATGCATGAGACAATAGGGTATGTCTGGTGCTTCTCTTGCTGCTTCACCCTTCTGTAACTTGAAATTCCTGCCTGTTTGTTAGTAAGGACTAAATGTAAACTTCTCACGTGAGTTGCTCGACATGGTCATTTTGTCGCAGGAGAGAGGCACACAAGCTGACCTTTGCCACAACTTTTCCGAAGAGACTAACTGGGAAGTTCATTTTGCCAAGGCATAGGGTGACTGAATGACTTGCTCATGGTCAAGGATGATGACAGATGTAGGGGAAAAGAAATCCAACCATCTAGGCAAACATCCTAACCAGTGGAGCATGCTACCACTGCAGACATTGCTCAAGAAGGCAAAAATAAATGGGTTGGATTTTCTGGGACCGTATAACCAGTAATTAGATGGTCTTTTTTCTCTTGTTTTTAGATGAACAAGGTCTATTAACTTTTCTGCCTTAGCATTTAAACTTTTCATGGTTGATACCATTCAATTAGTCTTCTAGTTAACAACCCATTGTTGCTTTAATGGCATTCAGAATACCAATTCACTCCTCCATGAACCAGTAAATCTCAACAGAAATTTCATTCGAAATTTTTCTCTCCAAACTGTAGTAGTAGAAATTGTAGTTTTGTGCCACTTTTCGTGTCAGATTTAAACAAAACTAAATTTATCAGTAACAAAATTTAAAGTGGCTTCAGTACAGGCAGGACAGGATGCCTCAAGGTCTATAAAAACTGACCAAGCAGCCTGTCCCTCCATTCCTCCCCCACCACCACGATTCCTGCGAGCAGTGGGACATAAATAACCAGCGCTTTGCAGCACTGATGCCGTGCTGTCTTCCATAGCTCCGCTGCTGGCTACGGACAGCAAAGCAGCAGTGCAGGAAGAAATCCAAACATGGAAACCGGTAGCGGTGACATCAGACCTACACCTTACACACAGCAGGGGATCTCACTCTTGTCTGTGGCCTGATGAGGAGCAGATCCTGTTATTTAAAATCTATTTATAGTAATTGGTTCTGGAATGCAATAATATCCAAACAAATACTTAAGATTCTTAGGTTCTTTTATATGTAATTAAGAGTTTAAACTGTAAACCGACTATATTTTTACACGAGAAATATGTCCACAGGGCACTTATTACAAAATGACATTTTATGTCATGTTTTTCTTGCTGAACAAACCACTTGGCTATTTTACTTTTTGACAAACTATTTGATGTAGACATTTTAAGCGCTGTTCATCTATTTTATTTCCAATTGCAAAAATTCAGATGGTCCACTCTGCCTTTTTTATCATTCAACACACACTTCTAAACTGAACAACCCCAAGTAGACTATCACTAATAAAATAATGAACAGTCGTATCTCAGAAACATCTGCAGGTAAACCAGTATAATTTAAAATTGTCAAAGTGCTTTAGAAATACATAGTTACTTATAAGAGTTCTCCAGAAGCAAATACTTTAGTCTGTCCCACAAAGTACTTTGAGTAATGTTCATCGAAATCTGATGATAAAAATTCTTACAGTTTTTCATTTTCCTTAAAACTTGTAGAAAACTCCTTTGATCTGATGTAGTTTTTTGCAAACACGGTTAGTCTTTGGAGAGCTTCTGACAAACCTTCTCCTGTGATTGCACAACAGGGTTGTACGTACCAATTTCTGTCACAGCAGTGCTTCTTCACGTTGAATCTCCTGGTTATTTCCTCAGCATTTAAGGCTCCAGGCAAATCCTGCTTGTTTGCTAGCACGACAACTGGTACGTTTTTTATAGATTCGTTCTTTAAAATGAGTTCAAATTCTTTCTTTGATTCTTCTAGACGTTGCTTATCAGAGCTATCCACAACATACAGGATTCCTTCTGCGTTTTCCAGGAAGTTGCACCAAAGCTGTCTCATTTTTTGTTGTCCTCCAACATCCCAAATTGTCAACGTAAAATCTTTGCCGATTTCAATCATATCGACATTAAAGCCAATTGTTGGAATTGTCAGAAAATCTTCATTATACTTGAACTTGTACAACAGTGTAGATTTCCCAGCAGAATCAAGTCCTAACATCAGTGTATTAGCTTGTTTGACTTTGGAGTGTTTGGTGCTCTGGAGGCCCATCTGTTCCGTGTTATCCTGTATGAAGCCTTTAAAGGTGGTATCCGCTCTCTTCTGTGCAGCCAAGTTTTTCAGTAAGACTTTTTCCCTCCTTCGCGAGATGAAGCGCAAAGAGTAAGGAAGAGGAAGTGGAAGCAGCAGCTTTGTGCTATGAAAAATAAGTAAAAGCTCTGTACAAATACACTCTGGCTTTTACCAACTTGATAATATGCAAACAGTGTTTATGATGGTGTAATATTCAGTGCCAAGCCTGTGGGTGGAACACTGAGTAATGCACCGATTGGTCACGGAGCCCAAAGGTTACAGTCTTTGAACATGTCTGAACACTGACCCATACTTAGATGACCATCCTTCTCTAGAATTCAAGAATGCTTTTTACATTGTAAAATTGTCTGTGATCTGGTTATACACCCTATCCCCACGGCCTGGGGAACCCCCCCACCCCCCGCCCATCTGCCACTGTTTCAGCGTGTGCTCAGATAAAACTGCATTTTTACTGCATCCATTTTGGAGAAGAAGCCTCATATCAACACAGCCAGTGAGGTGGGGAAATCTTATAGGTTTGTCCGGACTTATCGATCTGTGAAATGACGAGGTACCTGATTCATCAGTGTATCTCCCAGCAATATATTAATCTCAAGTGGCTTCTAATGTAAGTCTGCGTAGGTACATGGACTCAACCAAACCATAATAGCACAGGAGCTTTAAATGTTGAGCACTTATAAATGTGCTCTGCTCTAAAACTGTCTCCCTTTGACTTAGTAAGTTCCCTTCCTGCTCAGTCCTGCGTGAATTTGTCTGCTTTAATTATGCTGTTGTAAACTCGGTGAGTTGTGTTTTTATGAACACGTCTAACTGCACCCTGCATGATGGAGACAGATAAATACAGGTCTTATGATCTGGTCATTGGTGAGATTCAGCTACCTGAAATCAGGAGTTTCTGTTAGCTTCATTGTAATCTATTCTGTGGTTTCTCGCTGATCCTACAATGAAGGTTTCCTTTGAGAAAGGAATAAGAAAGGTGGAAGTAACTGAGTCTCAATCAAAAGATTTTTAAAAAATTATTTTTATTTTTATACTAATATTCTAAATAGTAAATTAAAAAAGAGAAGAAATAGAAAATTTAGTCTAATATTATTTAATTCATGTTAGGTCTCCACTTTTTGACAGCTCCTAGATCTATGCTGAGCTAGTCCAAGGCATATTATAGTCCAAGTCCTTCAATACTTATTTGCCCTTATAGCCAGATAACTAGTATTTATTAGTGTTATTTGTCTTTGCTTCAGAAAGTACATAATCAGCAAATAGATGTAAAGGTCTTCTGGCCAAATGAGCTGCTGACTGATAGGGTAATCATTTTGGTAATTACGACATCGGTTGCCCCGGATATTACACATTATGTAAAAAAAAAGTCAGTCTTGACAGACAAGTTATAAGCTGGTTTCTCTTGAAGCTAAAAGGGTTATACCAGAACTAACTGGGGGCAACAAAAGATGACAGTGACAGACTCACTCTTGTACATTTTTCTTGTTTAATATCATACATAGATTATGTATAGGATTTCTTTCAGGAAAAAGTATTAAACCATGGAAGAAAGTATTGTTGTTTCTTTATAAATAACGTATATGGATTGAAAGATGGGGAGAGAGGCAACTATGCAAAACACATTGTTAGCACAGTCAAATGAATCGTAATTCCCTGCGAAATAGCATGTCATTTCCATGAAATATGGTTGTCTTGATAAAGGGCAAAACCTCCCTCCTGCGTGAGCTGTGACAGCGTGGATGGATGTCTCCCTGGGTAGTGCTGTGATTTAAAGATTACTTACAGTTCTCTGCCCTGTACATTTCCTTCCACTGTATTCGATATTTATGGTCTCAACTGTTATTTTACTAAATCTGACTATCACTTTAAAGAAGCGATTAAATGACGTCTGACTTTTTACAAGCAAACTAAATTTATTTCCAGGATGGAACAGCTACTTTCTGAGGACTGCGTGTTTCCACATGTGTAAACCGTACCTCAGTGAAGCACTGGTTTGGTTGAGAGAAAGGTTTTGTAACTCAGAGCCACGTCCGATGACTTCTTTTGCTCCTTAGCAGCTCGACGCGATGCCAGCACGGTCGCGGTCACCTGCACGTGGCGCACCGTGGCGAGGCCTCTCCATCCGCTAGCAGGAGGCCGGCCGAGTGGCACTGCAGGTTTCATCCATCATCCATCATCCATCGTCCAGCATCCAGCATCCATCAGGCTGCGGCTGGAAGGTTCTGCGCGCAGGGCCGCAGGCTTGAGCCTAACTCATTTACAGAAAGAGCAGGGCTGCAAAGTGCTGACACATCCAAGTGCTGCATCCTGGGAGGGTACAACGTTACTGCACCACACGCACATCCTTCAAAGGGCCGTGGACAGCCTCCAGCTGTGGATGCAGAGTGAAACCCGATGCGCTAATCCGGAGCAAACTGCCTTCGCACACACAGCCGGTAAGCAGCGGGCTGCATTCGCCCAGAAAAACAAGCATTTGAGACACTGGGAAAAACACCTTTGATTTGTCCAAAGGTGTATTTGCTTTCCTGGGGCGAGGCTATCTCGCTTGTGGGGCACGCTCAGTTTAAAACCCCGGGGGCATAAAACAAAAAGAGGGGGGCGGCTGGCCCGGCCCTGGGGCTGAGGGGAGAGCGGCCGTTACCCTGAGGCGGCCGCCCGGCACCCATCGCGGGCGGCGGAGCGGCTCGGTAACGGCGGTGGGGGCCCGGTGCCGGGCGGCTCGGCTCGGCTTCTTTCCCTTCCTTCCCCTTCCCTTCTCCTCCATTCCGCTCCTCTCCGCCCCGCCCCGGGCCGGAGCTCGCCGCGGCGGCCTTGCAGTGAGGCGGCGGCGGCCGGGCTGTTCCCCGCCTCGGCTCCCGCAGCTCCTCTGCCCCGCAGCTGGGCGCTGGCCTCAGGCACGGCCCGAGCAGGTAACGTCTCCGAGCCTCGGGTCTGAATGCAAAATACTGCATCTTTATTAGTTTGAGAATGAAAGTAACCTAACTCGTTCTGCAGAGCAGATTTTCTCTCCAAGGATTCTACCTTCGGGCCGCCACCTCTGCAAACTCTTCACTTACTGAAAGCTCTCCAGAAAATTAAGATTGCTCGGACAACTTGAAGCAATAGCAAGTCACTAAAAAGTTATTGAAAGTCTTTTTTACAGTATTGTCGTTTTGGATAGCCTGGTATCTTGCAAAACAACCTCTAGCTGCTATCGGTAGTAAGCCACATGAAGAACGTGAGAAGCCAAAGCTTAAAATACATTTGCAAATGACTTCTGCAAGTTGATTAAAAAATATTTTGCTATACTTCTGGCATTATAACTATAGTAGGTGTTTTTAACCTTTATATTGGTCTATCCATGCATTACTGTTATTAGAATTTAATTATTACAATAATTTGCCACCTTTTTCGTGTCAAAAATGCCCACAGTAAATAATACCCCAGCTATAACAGAGTATGAGTATCTAAAATTCCTACAGAGCATGCTCAGACTGATTTCTTAAATTTGCTTTAAAGCAATTGGTTTTATCTGGCAGCATAACCTTGATGTTACTGAGTCTTGCCAGGAAGCTGCGAATGCACAAACAAATGAAACCACTTCCTTGGAAGGACCAATCCTGAACGTACTTTAACCATCTGAGCTAAGAATAGAAGTGGGTTTTTCTGTCAAGTTAGGGTTTCCTCTTTAATTTGCCCTTTTTTCTGCATGAGTTTGAAGCAGAGTTCTCTGCCAAACACGTTTGGAGGATGACTGGCCTGCATTACGGTTCTCAGCACTACAGAAATTGCTGCCTGATGCTTTGGGGTGCGTGGTTTCTACCCCTGACCACCACAAGAGCCTTGTGTGGTGCACCTGTGCTAGCTCGCAAAAGAGGTCAGAGTGTCACTGGAGGAATGTGACCTTGGATGTCCAGAAGTGCTCTCTGCCATCGGTGGTGCCCCTGGCACCTGCTGGCTGCTGCCCTCTCCTTGCCATGGATCACTGCCTGCCTGCGGGAGCCAGCAGCTCGCCTCTGGCTGCCCATCCTCTTTTCTCCCTTGTGCAGCTGTGTGTTCCGCCTGGGTGGTAGGTTGGTGTATAAAGAGAAGTCAGCACCTTTCTTTTTTTCTTCCCATAAAGCTGGGCAGGTAATACCAGCTTGGAGCGCTTACAGGAAAAGGAAATGGGAGTGCTTTGGGGTTCTAAGCAACTTCCCCAAGCTACTGGTAGGTTGAACAGTCCTGATGATACTTTCCTCTGCGCTTAGCAGACTTCAATTTTGTTTTATTTGCGTGTGTTTAATTCGTGTGGAGAAACAGAAATGAATCAACACAAAACTTCTGACGTTCTGTGTTTGTGAAAGCTAGAGAAAGACCATCATCATGTTAGGAAGTCCTTAATAAAAGTCACCTCTTCACCTGCAGCTCAGTGAGGTACCCCCAGTGAAGGAGTCGCAGTATGACATAGTAATGATTTTCACTTAAAGATACCTAATACATGTTCACAGTGTATGTAATTTTAAAGAAATATGGTAAAGGCAAGCACTGCTGAATGGAGGGCACAAGACTGGGATCTTATTTTTAAATGTAGCTGTAGAAAGCTGTAGTGGTTTGAGTACCTAGTCCTGGTACTGTAGCTATATCATCAGCATGGACTCCACTCCAGGCTCAGCCCTGAGGTGATGGATGAATTATTTGCCTGTATGTACTTCTTTCTTCACCTGCTGTCTTGGCTGATTTGCTCCATCTCATGAAAACTAGCAGAGCCTCCCTTCTTTGAAATAAACAACGCATTTTGAAGCCTCTGAACATCCATTTGACAAATGCTTCGTAGCCATTAGATTTTGTGGTCTGTATTCCTTCCTCCAGATTGAAATGAGTCGAAGACATTGTGCTGAGAGCTTTCGGCTTTCTTTGGGATCCAAATGTCTGATGAGTGATCTTTTGCCCAGATGTGGTTTATGTAAGGGAAATTTCCAGCTTAAGAGGCTTCAATCCGTAGCATACTCAGCAGCAGCTCAGTGTTCTGCTCATGCTCGTTTCTGGGATGCAGCGTTGGTTAATGGTGTATGGGTTGCTGCACGTGACAGCTGGACCAATGAATCTTGGATGTGTCTTCATTATATTACAGCACGCTTTTAGCTGACAAGCTGAGAAAAAGATACTGTGTGAGCAATAGCCTCTGAATACAACTTTTTCGTTTCTTTTTCAGTAAGAAATGTGCTTTAGAACTTGTGGTGCAGATTTGGAAGGCCACTGATGTACTTCTACAAATCTGTTATTGCCTAGTTCCAGTAAGTGTCATGTATGTGGGACTGTTACAATGGATTTTCTTGCTTCTTCTCGTATTTTCAGTCATAACAATGTGGTACATCACTTTTTCTTCAAACACTGTGATTGAACACGCAAACACCATGTATTTCTATGAATACGAACCGGTTTACAAGCAACCATACCTCTTCACGTCAGGAGAACACTTGAAATGCAAAGACATAGATCCATTTGTAGTCATCTTGGTGTCTTCAAGACCTAATGATGTGGAGTCAAGGCAGGCCATAAGGATAACATGGGGATCTCAGAACTTCTGGTGGGGACATCGGATTCTAACCCTGTTCTTACTGGGTCAGGAAACTGAAAGAGAGGACAAGTCTGCAGCACTGTCAGTGGAAGATGAAAGCATCCTGTACAGTGACATAATTAGCCAAGATTTTATGGACACTTACGACAATCTTACCTTGAAAACAATTATGGCATTCAGATGGGTGACTGAATTCTGTCCAAATGCTAGATTTGTCATGAAGGCTGATTCTGATGTCTTCATCAACACGGGTAACTTAGTAAAATTTCTTCTGAAGCTCAACTCCTCAGGAACTATTTTCACAGGTTATCCTTTTATAGGTAGCTTTGCCTACAGAGGCTTCTACAAGAAAACATACATCTCTTATGATGAATATCCTTTCAGTTTTTATCCTCCGTACTGCAGTGGCATGGGTTATATATTGGACGGAAACCTGGCTCTGAGGGTTTATGAAATGATGAATCATATCAAACCTATTAAATTTGAGGATGTTTATGTTGGAATTTGCTTAAATATACTCAAGGTGAACGTCATCATTCCAGAAGAACAACGGTTCTTTCTTTATAAAATTAATTTTGATATCTGTAAGTATAGGCATTTGATTGCAGTACATGGCATTAAGCCAAGTGAAATGATCCAGTTTTGGCAGGATTTGTCATCCAACACTTCAGTAACTTGCCTTTGACTCTGTATAAATGTACATGAGCTTAAACCTGTACCGTCTTAAGCTTTGAGTTGTACTGCAAAAGTGTTCAACTAACACACAGGGCCACACGAAACAAAAGCGCAGTTGTTGAGCTGACTTTGGCGGAAGGACAACTGTGCTGCTGGAGCTGCGATGGCAGCATTTCTCTGGGACGTTCTAATGTTCTTAAGTGAAAATATCAGGAATTTGCATAGCACTTTTCCACACGTATATCCTATGCATGCAGGATACTTTGGAATACACTGTCCTGTCTTGCTCTGATGCTTCTGCGTGCTGTCTGCTGTAACCACGGGATTTCTGCCTCAATCTCCTGGAATTTATAAAATGGTACAGGAATTATGTTTATGCCAAGAAACTAGCTTGGAAGATGCTTCTCAGGGTACTGCCTAACTTGACTTTTGTTGTTTTAATGAACTGTATCATCCTTTGCTGCCTTCAGGTATTTGTTCTCTGCCCAGCACGAAACTCGGAGCTACCTTCTTACTGACACATACCGCCTCTGTAATCGTTCTGAGTGTTCCAGGGCTCTGGATCTTGTGGGGCGTGCAGAAGCCAAGGGGAAGTTCTGAAAATGGGATGCACTCTGTGTGTGCATGTGTATGTAGATTTATATACATGTAAAACAGAATTGTTCTGCTGCCTTCCTAGGAGGATTAGTAACGTTCACAGACCATTAGAGGGCTGGCCACAGAATACTCCATGTGCAGTTTGGGCCCGAGACATCCCTCACGCAGTGGTACCATCAGGTACCGCATGTATCCGTACACGTGTGTATGTGCGTGTGTGCTGATGCATCCCGAGGGTTACTGGCACCACACTTCACATCCATTCAAAACTTTATATCCATTCCAGAAATAGTCTTCTTGCTTCAAGTTTTGAAATGAAAGAAGTATGACATTCTGGGCTTCTAACGTAAAGAAGACAAAGTGTAGTGTATCTGTAAAGATGGGTATTCTAATCACTTTATTCATAGCGGCAAGACCAAGGGTTCAGTAGTTTACACTTCTAATAGACAACAATACAGAATTTTCAATTACATTAACATAATTATTCTAGACACATCTAATGCACAGCGGAGACTATAGTTACATCCTGTACATCTAGAATGACAGAGCACTGCCACTTTATTTGTACTACAGCTAACGTGTTATGATATATTTACATTTGGCTGTCTTTCAGATAGTCTCTTAGAGACAAATTAGAAGAGGTACAGAAGCCTCTGGTACCAAGACTGAGGTTTCACCAATGTTTTTGTTAGGTTGTGGTTATGGTCAGTATTGAATTCTGCTGTCTTTTCAATAACTGTACATAGTTTTATGATGGAAGTATAGGACTTTTTTATATATAAAAATGATGTATTGGGGAAAATACTGCCTAGACAAGTATTTCAGATGTCAGTGTTCTCAGAATGTATGCTAAGAGGGTCAAAGCTTTTCAGCAAAAATACATATATATTTGTTAAACCGAATAGCTAAAGATACTGCATTGCGTAACTGAGGAAAGAATGCTATTGTAGCTTCTGAAACAGGTAAAACTACAGCTATTCCTATTGTTCTAGGATCCGTTATTTGATTGTTGTGGAACTGTGGTCAGATCCTGAGAGCTCTGTGAGAAATGGTTAACTTGCTCTTTGATTGTTTATACCTCTAAATAATAATTAAAAAAAAGCGTTGTTTTTTTTAAAGCCTGCCATGTAAAATGTTTAGAAATAAATTGTCACAAGAACACTGATACTACAGCATAGTTTGTATTGCTTTTTCAAAAAAAATGTGGTTATGAAAGACTCTGCAACCTTCAGCAGCTGGGTAGATAAAGCAGACAGTGCTCCTGGTGAGGGAATAAAAATGAGTACCGGGATAAATGGCTGTGCAGTGCTGCAGTAACAATGTGCCCGTCACCAAGCAAGGTAGTTTATATTTGCACCCCAGAATGATAATGCTGACCATAGATTACAAGGCTTTTGCTTTCACAAACGCAGCTTTATGTACACAGTGATCTGTTTATGCCACCTGAAATTGTCATTTAAAGGGAACGTCAGTTCTGCACTGCAAAGTATTCCCAATTCTGCTTTTTTATTTTTTTTTTCTGCAACTCATTTCCAAATCTACTTTGTATTTGAGTCTGACCTTATTATTGCTTAAAAGGCCGGAAAAATACACAACTAAGCTAATGTTTCTGCTTAACAGAAGTATTGGGAGAGTTTCTAGCGTGAGCAGCCACGCAACAGGTAAGAGAGCTTAAGACTGGGAACTAATACAAGCATTTAAATCAGTGGTGGGCCCACATTTTATAGCATCTGCTTACTGAAATTATGCATAAACCACAGGCTAAGATTTTTCCAAATCCTAAGATTCTTTTTACCGTGCACGTAGGTGGCTCAGAAAGCCGCATTAACATAAAATGCCAAGCAGTTATGATATTGACATGAAGAGTGTCAGGCTTTCTGTTTTGAAAAGCCTGGTAATCCATTGGTCAAAGATGTCTGGAAACTACTTCAGGGTGAACAGCAAAAGGTTTACAGTCCGACACTTCAAGCCCGTCTTGCCTGTACGTTGTTTCAGAGAGTTCCTAAGTCAAAATGCTTCTGTGTGTTGTGGACGTCTTAGAATGAACAAGTTCAGTGTAAGCCACCAAGTGTGTGCTGCAGATTCGGAGGCAGTGTCTCTACAACCAGCTCAGTGTGAGCACGCAGACAGGTGGGCTCTTCTTCCTAAGTTTTACGGTACACTCTCTACTTAGTACTAAAAGACATCAGTGCCAGTGGTAAGTAACTCACAAATGGATGGACAGTAAATGATGTGATTTCATCATATTTTTAAAAAAACTAGAAGCTGCTTGGAGGTTAACCGACCGAAGTGACACCAAATTGCTGATTGCCTACCAGGTACGTTAGCGGTGGTGAAGGCGGTGGGGAAGCAGAGCTCTACTCCCTCCTTTTCGTCTCTATTTTTGTCTGACCAATGTGTACCACTTTGGTCATCTACTAAGTAAGTTTTCTGTGATTTGCGTACAGTAGAGGGCTTGGGGAAAGAGATGGAAAGCTTTCTGCAGCATTTAAAAACGCAGCGCTCACCCCAGGCGACCTCTCCTGAGAGGGTCTGTGGCTCAGCACTGTTTACCTCTGCCCTTCCCACAGCTGCTACGCAGCACGTTCATTTTCCAGGCCACATTAATCCAAATGACCCGAATGAGGTTTTTTATAGTGTGAGTGACGATGGTGCGTAGATGGCATAAGCATCCCAATCTACTCTCTGACCTGGGGTGACACAGCCCGTGTCCTCGCTGCTCCTCTCAGTAGCGCTGTGTGGTGGTCCTTCAAGTAAGAGGGACGTGTAAGCCTCCCCTGAGCTTGCAGTAAAGATGCAATCTCAAAAACACGTCTTTGTGAGAAAAATGTTAAAACAGAAGCCTGAAGAGGCTCTTAGATAAGAGAATACAGCGACGTTGTGCTAAATGGAAGCTGTCTTTCAGGACAAATTCCTTAAATGTGGAGGTTTTATCTTGTGTGTTGTGCAGGCTGTTCTCTAATCAACATCTGCGCTACCCGTTCAGAACCCTCACTGTGCAGTGCATTTTCAAAATGAGTTTTTCTTGGTCATTTTTTCTGAGAGCACTTCCAAATGCCTTGGGTAGACGTGGTTTTGCAGGCACTCAGTGTAAGACTCGTGCGATACGGCTTTAACGTTGTTCTTGCAGCCCCTGCCCGTTAGCTTTGTCCTTAATGCTAGCATGGTTGTTACAGTTTGACATGTTAAAGGCAGGAGGATTTGAAATGTACAGAGATGGACTTCTTTTGTAAATCCAGTATTTGCTAACCACTGCAAGAAGCAGTTTATCATGGAGCAGTGTAATGGCTCAGTGCAGAGTGGAACTAACGCCAAAGAACTTTTTCCAAAAGCAACTCTTTAGCATAACTCATTTTTTTCCTACCCGAAGGACAAAGTTTAAAAATCACACGGGGACTTTGGCAGCTCTGGTGTGAAAAAGTCTGATTTCATCGGCAGATGAATCCAAGTGAGCGCATGGGCAGAGGCACAGGAGCAAACCCGTGCTGCTTTTGGCCTACTGACTGTCACGGGGTCCTGGAAGCGTGGTGGCACAGGCACAGCCTTGCTTGCTGGGGGCGCTGAGTAGAGCAGGTATTTGTCACACAGCTTGACTTCGTGACTGTTCTCGTAATTACCAAGATTAAAGCACACGCAGTTAAAGTACACTTTTGTCTATATTACCCTCATGCCCCTGAACTCAGCGTAGGAATGGGCAGACAGCAAGGCTTCTCAGTCCCGTATTTTCATCTGGAAAGCATTATCATTGATTACTCGTTTATCTTTGCTGTATACAGGCTGAAAAGATGGCTGAGCACCTGTGTCCCAAGAGGTACTGATGGGTCTGCACAGCCTTAAAAGAACACACGGCTGGTCCTTTAAATGCAGGACGAAAGCTGTATTTCCCTATTGCTCAACCAGCTCAGTTTGTCCTTAATGCCAGATAGAGGAACTGACACACTCATAAAAGTGGATTTCAAAACTTCAGTGCAGAATTGCTCTTGATGTCAGCCTCTCTATTTATGGCTTTAGACAGGCTCCAGCTGCTTTGACTGCACACGCTTTGCTTCACAGAGCAAAATAAGTCTGCAACGTTACATGTAACTGGAGACAAACTGAAACCTGGGACCCCTGGCTACCTGGGGGAAAACAGTATTTAAAACAGCTGCTCACCTGAGCCTGTCAGTACTACACAAATACCAGCAATGCAAAATTCAGATCAGTATTAGCCTAACTGTATATGTCTTCTTACATATGAGCGCTCAGCGTTAGAAAGCGAAGTTATAGCATACTGATAAGGTGGAGGGGCAGCGGCTCTGGGCTGCACAGCTGTCCCACTTGAGCAGCACGCTCTGATTTTCTTAATCTTGCAGTTCTGTACAGCCAGATCTCAGGATGGAGGCCGAACAAACTACTTTAGAAAATGAAAGGCTGATGAGTTGTGGCTTTTTCCTTTGATATAATCATTTACTAAATGCTCGTCTGCATATATTTGCAATATATTAATACTATATAAAGCCAGAATGTCATCTATTCTGAGAAGCTGCTGAACAAAACTTTATTTTCAAGATTCAGCATTAGTGGTGATGTAGCCACCACTGTTAGTTCAAGCTGATGCAGTCTTCTAGTACTAATTTCTCTATCCTAAAATCTTCACAACTTTTAAAATTTTGCCATGTGTAAATGGTATAACAGTGTACTAGCACTAGCAGTAGTTTTGATACTGACCTGGTGTTTACAGGTCAGCAGGCAATTCTTCACTATGTTAGATGGCATTTACTTTATTTGTATTTATCCCAACACTGATCAGTAAAATGGACTCATCCGTTTCAGATTCAGTGCTTGTAGGAATGTCAGGCCTCCAGAGCTGCTGCAGCCCCCAGAACGTTACCTGTGACCGTCTGTCCCCTGAGACAGCATGGCCCTGCCCTGCCACCAGCACCGGGTGCCCACCAAAAGCAGCGGCACGCGTTTCACACGGGACTAGCCATGAGTTCTGGAGCCCTCCGAGCTTGGGCGCTGTGGCTGAGCGAGCTGCACTCAGGCAGGCGTTTGGAGCCCACAAACACTGGAACGCAGCCACCGGTGTTGTGAGGGTACCCGCCCGGGGAAGCTGGCAGGGGATGCAGGGCGCGATGCTGCTCTGCCAAACTGTTTCAGGCACCTCTGTTGCAAGGGACTGTCTGCGATGCTGAGCCCTGCCTGCGGAGGCGGGTGGGCAGCCCCTGCTGCAAAACTCAGCCTGAGGGAATGGGCCTGCGTTAAGCCCCCGGGAGCGTGCACAAGGGACCATGGAGCCTTAAATCACATCCTAGGCATGTGCCAGCAGCGCGGCTGTGAGCTCGTCACTGCCCGGGCCGTGTGCCGGGGCCGAGCACGAGGCAGAGCTGTGAGACCACCCCGCGGAGCTGGCCCTGGGCCTCCCGCAGTGCACAAGGAGCGGCGAAGGGCGAGGGGGGAGCCGAGTGGTGACACAGCGAGCAGCCTGCCTGAAACCCTGCCAGTGCGTGACGATCCCCTGAATGGCAGTGTCTTTAAAATACACCACAGGATTGAACTGTGAGTTTATCGTAGCACTGGGAAGTGCCTGAATTACTTAAGTACTGGATAGGATGACTGATTACAGGTACACTTTTCGTATTGGACTGTACAAAAGATGCTCTTTGGCGGCAACTTCCTATCAGTTTTCTGCCAGTACATGCTCTTGCCTGACGAACAGATGTCGCTGATGGAGCTTAACTGCCAAAAAACTTCCACGAACACCTAAGGCAAGAAGGGAGCTCTGCGATGTCTGTGGGCTGCTCCAACCAAAGTGCGCCCCAGCCCCTTCTTGGGGCAGCAGCTGAGACGGCGGGTGGGGGTCCTGCCGCCCCGATGCTGTGCCACGTCCTGCTGTGCGGCTCTGGCACACGCGGGGACGGTTCTGGCTACGTGGCTGGGAGCTCCTTCCAGATACAGGCTGTATGATTAAGGCAGGAGAATCGGGCCCTAGATCCTTCAGGCTGTGTAAACAATATGTACATTACTTCACCTGGTCATCCAGCAGCTAGCTGCATGTATCACAGCAGAATTTGGCGCAAATCGGCACAACCAGAGAGCTAGAGCTGGGTTCACAAACTGAGGAGACGGCTGGCAGGGAGCGTGGGCAGGCACCGCGCCTGGACGGGGAAGAACGCACGAAGCCTCCATCTCCGCTAGCCCTTCACCTCTAAACCTAAAGCAGCTGTTACCGGTTTTTTACAAGTAAACCAAACCAAGACAAAACAAGGAACGCCAGCAGCCTTACCAGGGGTCGCTGCCTTAACAGCTGTGGCCAGGAAGGGAGTTGCTACAGGGGCGGGGGTGTTACGGAGCCAGCTGAAGGGGCTGGAGCAACCACTGCTCTAACTGCAAATGCTGCAAGACTGAGATAGAGCCAACAGTAGCTGACGGGGCAGCCACGGGTGTGAGTGAATCCTGGCATAAATATCCAAGCAAGCCTGCAGAACTCTTGTCTTGTGCTGGGAGTTTTCTTAAATTCTTCCAGCAAGCCACGTGCGAGCTCGCTTTGCTCCCTCCCCCAGCTTCCTATGGCAGCTACAGGACTCGGTGAAGGCACGCACTTCCCGCTACCTCATTTCCCAGCTATCTCAAGTGCTAGAGCACCCAGAAAGCCGGCCGAGCTCAAGAGGTCTGGAATTCCTCAGCAATGCTTGCTAGCCTCCAGAACGTGCACTGCAGAGAGGTTTACTGCAGCCATCAGCTTCTCACTGAAGTGGGGGTAGTCTACAGGTTGTTTTTGGAGCTGCCCATTGTTCTGCTTCCAACTTCTCAAATGCCCGTGAAGGATGGGTAGTTCTGTCACTGCTGCACAAGCCTCTCTGTTTAGGCTTCTGTGGACTGCCAGGTCTAATTCTTCTTTTCTCTGGGCAGCTGTTTTGACAAACATCCAGTCTCTGTTCTCCACAGAAAATCCAGCACAACAGAACCATCACCCGTGAAGGAGAAAGGAAAGGCGAATGCTCCATGCACCGTGAGCTCTGCCTAGAGCCCGGTTCTGATCCTGCTGCTGTAGCATTACGATGTGATTTAGCACTCCCGTGAAAATAGCGCACGAGGTTTTCACTGCACAGCATTCGACCTCAAATACTTCTTCAAAATAAAACAACCGAGGTACCCTGCAATTATCAGCATTTTGCGTCACCCACTCAATTTAAAAGCAAACTTGCACGTAAAATTCCCTGAAAGCTGTTCTTCCTGTTCGAGTGATTAAAAACGCCTGAAACCTTCCATCCTCTGGGGAAGGGCCACTCGGGCAGGTTTCAGAGCACACCGGACGCTTCCGTACTTCTGTGTCTCACTAGCACGCTTTGTCCTCTACTCGGAGCCAAGGGGCTCTACTCGCAGCTTTGACCGGGAAGAGGCTGGTGAAGGCCACGTGTACAATTTGGAGAGCACTGGAAATAGCAACATCTCCCATTAAAAACTGTGATTAACTCCAAACAAACTCAAGAAGGGACGTTTGGTATAAAAGAGCTGGCCTAGGAATAAGAATGAAGAGACGAAGATGGGAATTCCTTCCTGCCCAGAAAGCAGAATTTGTGCTCTCATCTTTGTCTTGAGAGACATCCTACCTGCTAACACGGCCACAACACATCTCAGCGTTTTAGAGACCTGCAAGCCACGTCGCAAGCCACTTTCCCAGAAAATGCTTTAGGTGGGTGATAGCTTTTTGTCTAGTCACTCTTGTATCCTCACCCAAGAAGCAGACAGTGTTAGTTACTCTATAGCTACAGACGATGGCCCTGGTTCAGCCCAGGGACCAAGTATGAAGGACTTCCACTACCTCCAAGACAAGAGACGCCAGTGGATCATCCAGGAGCACATTCTGAAGGGAGGGAGGAGTCCCAGGGGACACGATACAGGTACGCAAGCCACCCAAAACACTAACATCCAACCTGGGCCCTGACTCTTTTCCCCTGACACACGCTGTCCTGTCATGCTGCCACTGCTGCTGCTTGTTCATGAAGCAGCCAACGACGTTATCAGATGGCGCGCTTAGAATGCCATTGCTTAAACTTACAATAGTCACAGATCCCAAAATACAGTTAAGTATTGGAAGTTAGATCTAAAAATATTTTTATCTAGATTTATCACAAGCTTTCATCTCAACAGTGCGCCGACACGGTTTGTCATCAATACATTATACCAAAAAATCGTTCTAAGGAGGCCTTCCCCAGATTAAAACCACAAATTAATCTGCGGTGCTACAAAGAAGTCTTTAAGAGGCGTGACTTCCACCTAGGTAGCTCTAAGGAACTTCTGATTTGATTAATTTTCCAAACAGTGACTAATGAAATTAATTCTATCTTGCATTGTTTTCTTACATACCTATGAAAAGTCCATGCGAAAAACCGAACAAAAAGGTGAGTCTCAGCGAATGACGGTCGTTCTGCTAGCACAACAGCTTTTTTTGTTTGTTTTTTTGATAGAGAAGGTGACAGACCTCAGACCGCCAGTATCCTGCTGGAGTTTAACACTATGGCATAGAAGAAATGCGAGTAAAGCAATGCACGGACTGAACAAGGATGTGTCTTCGGGTAGCTCCGTGCCTATACCGAGCCACGTGCTCGGCAGGGGTTTATTTAACGGGGGGTGGGAGGGGGAGCAAAGTGCGAGCCAGCTGTGTGACAGCTGGCTCCTCGTCCTCCTTGTACCAGTAACAGCCTGACAATCACAGACCTTCTCCAACACAACCTTATCACTGCAGATTAAAAAAGAAAAGAGATGAGAGACATTAGAGCATCGTTCTGAGAAGTCACACCTACAAGTGAAAAGCGACATCACTCCTACCACCTGCTGTTAGCAGCAGCGCTGCCCTGCCTTGCTGTGCATCTCAACAAACCTCTGTTAGAAATGAGAGGTAAAAAATCAAGTGAAAAGCATACGCAGGATTTTTAAAGAAAATTCTGACATGGAAGATTACAGTTAGCTTCTAAGGAGCAGCAAGGTCACAGGAGACAGATACGTGTGAACAAACTGAATTCTTATGATCACTCAGAACGTGGTTGTTGTATTGCTCCTTCTGTTAAGCAAAGAACAAAGACCAGAGGGATCTGTTCTTTTCGTGGAGAATCTTAATGGTATTTACTAGAGCCTTCCACTATGTTTAAAATGTAGGAGTTTGTTTTAAGTTCAGCGTGAGGCAGAGAACCACTGCTAATTATTGTTCTTCCGTTTTGCTGCTATTCCTGAACTTCACCACCATCACTGTTATATTATCAGGGCATCCTCTGTAAAAGGACTGTAGGACTATACTCTTTGCGCCAAAGTGTGGTTCATCCAAGCGTTCCTTGATGAATCGGACAGCCTCCTCGTTGCTGAAAGCATCCCACAGACCGTCGGATGCCAGGATCATGAACTCTGGCTGCAGTTTGTCCAGGTCAAAGGTGAGGATGTCGGGGTCAGGAATGACAACATTCAGGTTCTTCAGAGGGTAATCCCCCAGCGAGCGGGACATGGCCAGGATCCCCTGAACACGCCAGGAGCCATTAAAGCTGATGAATCCACCTGGAGAGAAACACAAACATGTTAAAACCATCCCCGACTCGCTGTCAGATCCACCAAAAAAATCTGTGATGTGGTGTCCTGAGGTATACCGGTGTTACACATCTCAAAAAACAGGAGATGTCCTCAGTAAATGCCACAGTGCTGCAACGAAGAGCGGGACAGTGCCTGCCTGTAGTGCTGCTGGGACAGCTGGAGCACACGAGTGGCTGTGCTTTTGAACGAAGCCCCTTTGTAGCTCCTTTCTCGGTGAAGTTTCCCCACCTCAGAAGATCTCTGAAGGAAATGTGACAGTGACAACACCTGCAGCAGGACCCAAATCTCACTTAAGGCGTTAGGAAAGAAGCAGGTGCAAAACCATTTGTAGGCTCTTCTAGCAAACCGCCCCGAATGAGGTGTGTCAAACAAACCCAGAGAAACATTGTCAACAAACCAATGTCAAAATTTTAAGCTAGAAGAACGCAGGGTGCGATCTGACTGACTGGCTGACCATCACCATGATTGAGGCTACTTCCAGTTGAAAATGTGTTACGGTATTTAGAGGTTGCTCATAGTAAGATAGGCTGTGCACTGACACCAATGCAGTCATCGGTACACGGCCCGACTGCCGTACGAAGGGAATGACGCAGGGCCTCGAGGTCACAGCAGAAGGGAAGCACCTTCAAGTTCATGTGTGTGCGTTTGTGTGCCACTGTCTGCAGCGATGCACAGCAGGATTTCCTCCAGCTTACCAGGAACCAAAAGTCAGAGTCCCTTGAGGACAACTGATTTGCGAAACGCCCAACAGGGAGCATTACAACACAACCAGGTTACACGAACCAGTGTCTGTATCTGCAGCTTGTCCCCTTTGGTACTCTTAGAAATGCGGCGGTTCGTCGTAGTTATCAGAGTGTTTTCAGCTCCGATTTTACCCTGCTGCGACTCCACTTCAGCCAGGCAGCCAGAGGAGCCCCGTGCAGCTGCTGCTGCGTGTTTGGAGGGCACCTGAGCTGTCCGTTGCACGGCCACCTAGCCACCAGCACAGGGAGTTTCTTCAGAAGTGGTTAGAGCTGTAGTAACCCGGCGTGTAATCGTATGTACGTATTGGCATGACAGGGGAAGCAAAAGGCAATTAGGCAGAGGCAGCTTGAGCGCACATTACACACACAGTTAGAGGAGAGCACTGCTGCCATCCCTTACTGAGCTTACAGATGCTGCTGACTCGCTGCAGCACGCTTACACCAGCCTTTGCAGGCAGTGCTGCTGAGTACAAAGCGACTTTTCAGTAGGTAACAGGTGAGTAAATTCCTTAAGTTATTATGCTAGCTAGAGTATTTCTTGTCCAGCTGCAGGTAATTATAGTGTTTACCTGTCTGTTAAATTAACTTCTTCCGAAGTTGGAGATTCCTGCAAAAACCAGGTTCGTTCTTCATGTTGCTGTGTTATAAAGGCTCATTTCAACATAAACAATAAACACAAAAAAATTAACAAACGTTAAGCGAAGGCCTTCTCTGAATGAAGAACCGTACAGAGCACCCGGATGGTACTGTTAAAGGAGGCCTCAGGAACTTCAACTGCTAAATGCAAAACTCTCCAGTTTTTCTTAATACATCTCCCAAGTGCACAGCTGAAGCAAAGCGATACCAAGATTTTCCTATTCCTTCTTCTTAGGATCTGTAAACTTTTTATGTCCCCTTGGGGAACTTACACGACCTTGGGTCTCTGCGTAGCAGCAGGAAGAATCGCTCTGCTCTCACGCTTCCTCGGCGATAAAAGCAAACTGAGCAGGCAGGCATTTGACACGTACAGGCACTTGTACTGGTGTGGGCATACTGATAACCTGCAGGTCTTAAAAATCCTTTATGCTCAAGGAAAAACGTGTTATTTCCACTTTATAGATGAAGAGACACAATGCATTCTAGAGGCAATGCTCATCAGTAGGTTTAACACTTTTCTTTATCAAATAATTTCCTGCTGCAGGCTGCTGTGGGAGCCAAGCCAGAAATGGGTTCAGAAGAGGCTCTGACAAACTCATGGAGAACTGGCTATTAAACCCGATGCTCCACATGTAACTTCTAGCCCAGGGGGTCGCTGAAGTGACAGGGTAAGCAAGCCAGGAAGATTTATTGTGGAAAGGTTACTGTTTCTGTACCCCCGCTACAACACACGTTTGTGCTCACTGACAGCCATTATAAGGGAATGAAAAATAGTTGTCATGAATTAGATTCATGGTCTGCTTATTTCAGAAACTAAACCTCGCTGAGCTTCAGACCCGGCCTCTTAGATGAGGGCTGCTGCCACGATGCGGCCGTGAGGCGCCTGTAAGGGTGCCGTGTAAGGGTGCCGCGTAAGGGTGCCGCGTAAGGGTGCCGCGTAAGGGTGCCGCGTAAGGGTGCCGC
>CM021705.1:23491755-23558862 GCA_011074415.1 Stictonetta naevosa | reverse complement strand
GGTGCCGCGTAAGGGTGCCGCGTAAGGGTGCCGCGTAAGGGTGCCGCTGCTGGTTGTTGATGTGCTCCCTGCAGAGATCGCAGGGGAACTGGCCAGGACGGCGCACTGGCTGCTGGAGACGAAGGCTGCTCTGCTTACTTTGACAGCGCCTCAGTAAGGGAGAGGCCAGTCTGCTTCCATTTGTCTGCACCGTGAACCCCTCTGAAAGGAGCTGTGTTATTAACGGAAGGGTTTATCTGCTGATTCCTCGCTCTGGTACTCTCAGTGGAAAAGTCTGCGTTATTGACAGAGGAGAGAAAATAAAGACGGCCCTTCAATCCAAGCACAAACGCTGTAACTCACCAGCTCTTTTAATCCTCTTCCTTTCTTTCAGCTGGTAGGGCTTGTGGTCGTGGGACAAGGGGATGGCGTTCCCGTCCTTGTCACACAGCACTCCCCGCGAGTCGCCGACGTTGGCCACCGTGAGTTCTTTATCTGACAGCAGCGCGATCAGACAAGTCGTACCTGGGGAAAGACAGAAGGCAATGGGAAGCAGAAACAATTGCAGAGGATACAAACATCTGCAGTTACGCTGCTAATTTCCTGCGGTTGCTGTCTGTGGCTGTAAGGAGCAGCAGCCGTACACGTACCTGACTATCAGTGCTGTGGAGCAGGCTGTCATCACACCTGACAGCTTTCTTCTAACGACACTTAAGTCTATTAGATTTTCTCTCTTATCAGCTGGTTTTACCGAGACATTCCCTACTCACGCTATCTCACACTGTTGCTGTTTGGACAGACGTTACCCGGAGTCCTGCTGCGGTGGGCACTTATCTCGGCGTTCACTGCCTTGCAGGTAGGCGACTGGTGGCGAGGCTGAAAATAAACTCAGCGGTCTCATGCTCAGGTAGGAAAAATGCTTAGCAGGAAAGTGTTCTTCAGGTCTGTGATTCTGGAGAGGGGCTCAGGGGGAAGAGGGGTTTCCAGTCTCTGAGCGCTGCCTTTTCCTAATGGCCAGGAGCAGCAGGAGACAGAAGCGCGCCTCGTGGCTGTGCGCTCAACGCGCTGCGTGCACGGCTAGGAGACAGCAGACCTGCTACAACTGCTGCTGGTTGGAAGGCTACACATCTGAAGGATGTTTTAGTGAAAAAAGAAAATGATTTGACGTTCTTAATTACTTTAGCCTTTAAGTACACGGAGCATTTAGTCAGTCGGTGACCACAGGCACGGTACTGTCAGCTCAAGTGGCAGGAAAGCACTGGAAAAAATGGGCTGTGTTCAAGGTACTGACACCAAGGCTTTTATTTGCCTCATTTAATTGACGCAGAGCAGAGTGGATGCTGAGCAGAAGAGACCCCGTTAAGAACATGCCTTTGGTACATTTTGCCCTTGTAGCCAGTGTGCTATGAGCTGCATTAATGAAAACTCCAGGTGTTAAGAGGACTCCTGCACCAGCTTTGGACCAGGTGTCACAGTTTCATTCGTATTTTAGAACAGAAAGATGGCAAGTGACCAGGGTTTTATACATCCACTCGCGAACATTAAAAGGGAACATTCCTGACTTGGATTTCGTTACAACGCACTCCTGAAGTTATTACCCGATTCTTACAAAAGGTACTCCAGCATCCTTCACCAGTAAACAAAATTCATTTCACTCTGCTTTCTTTTCCTTTTACATGATCGAGGGAAGCACATGGCTGAGTTTTCACCTCCGTTAATTTACATCTAATTATTCATTAACGTGAGGCATCTACCCTTGTCGCATAGCAGAGATTGACAGGGAAAGTGGCACCAGCTGGGCAAGAGGTGGAGACGGGCAGGATGCGAAAAACTGCTCGGACACGGACTTGGTCGATGTCTGCGTGGCTCTGCCAGGAGGGAGGCAGAAAGGAATTCCTGCGGAGGCACAGAGGGCCCGAGCCGAGCCCCCAGGCAGCGGCGTGCTGTGGAGCAGCGCGTTTCTGCGCCTGTGGTTGGATCTGACCGAGCAGCAGTTCTAACGAGAACGCCGACACCAGGGCGTGCCAGCGCAGCCCTCGGCGGCTGCCCGCCCTCTGGTTTTGCTCCCGGGGAGCTCCGTTAGGGCCCAAGGCCCTGCTCTGTTCTCTTCAGCCTGAACTCTCACGGCTGCAGCTCGCTGCGTTGCTGCCCCAAACGAGAAGTAAGAGCTGCGTCGTGCTGTTCCCATGGCAGTGGCTGAACATCCCACGGCTGGTATAAATATAATAGCCAGTAACAAACTATTTGTTTTCAGATGCGCGGCGTCCTGGGGACTTATTTTTAACGTAATGGTCTGTCTCGCACAGCTTTCAACCAAAAATACCGTTTCACAACACAGGCACATAAATATTATTTTGTGCAATCGGCTGACACTCCGCAGAGCCAGGCGGGCACAGCTTCCCACTTGTTGCTAAACCCTGCTTGCTGCACACCCCCACGGCTCCGCTAACAACAGGACACAGGAACCCGGCCCCAGGGTCACCCAAGGAGCCCCGCAGGAGCACAGGTGGGAGCGGTCCCTCGAAGGAGCTGCCTGAATAGTGAGTGCCTCGCGGGGCACTTCAAAAAGAAAAGCACCAGAAACTGTAAAAGCTGTAGTACTCTGCCTGCACAGATGGGGTGGGGTTTTGTTGGCTTTATTTTTGTCTTTTTGAGCCAGGTAAGATTATTGGTGTTATATTTTAGTATCAGCCCAGGTACCCTGTGAAAGTCAAGGCTGCACCAGCTACCGGCAGGATTTTGGACAGCTGCTTCCAAATCCAACAGCGTTCAAACGAGAGCTGATAAATGCAGGGACTGGAGAGCCCGTGGAGCCACGTCCCCCCTGCACTCCCTGTCTGCTCCCACACGCCTTGCCCCTTTGTCACTGCGTGGCTCCGCTTCAGCGCAGGAGGGCGAGGAGGCGAGGCAGCGAGGAGGGCAGGGGGCTCTCTTCCTTCCCCCTAGGCAGGAGCGGGTTACAAGGAGGCAGGAGAAGCGTGGTTACAGCACCAAGATCTTGTAACGCCACCTCTGTGTGCCCTCTGGACGAGCCACCAACCGCAACCAAAGCCATAAAAATAAAGCTAATTCCCCGCTGCTTATCTGCCAGATAAGCAAAGATAAAACAGGCAGCAGACATCCGTGTGTCATCCAGACCTGCACAACGCCAGCGGCTGCAGCCCTCCCGTGCTCCGGGTGGGAAGTGGGGATGAAGCAGGTGCTGCGATCAGTTCTCCGACAGGGAAAAAGGATCCCAGCCCGCCGGTGTCCGCGGCTCCCAGCGGCAGAGCCTCGTGCCGGGGTGGCCTGCGCCCCGCAGCAAGCCACGCGCCTCCTCGGCTGCCGTCCGACTCCCTCGCGCGGTTCTGGCCTCTCCGACGGCATCCAGCCTTCATCAGGGATTTTGCGGCAGGCCAAGCTAATTGTGCTCATTAGCACTCCTTCACCCACTGCTCCTTTAGAGGTCATTCAAGTGTTTAAATCGTTTACAAGTGCTTTTAGCAAAAGCCACACGGATTAGAGGAAACATTACGGTGATCTCCAAAATAGTGCAATTCTGCCCAGTTACCGGGAATGACACAAATGCCACCCCTCACAGCACCCTTCAAAACCAGATAGATGTGCGTTTTTAAGGTGCCCGACTCTCTTCCTTCAAAGTTCTTGCCAGGCAGACGGGGCCGAGCAGACCACCGACCACGCAGACGTTTGTCCCTGAGTCCCCTTGGTGCTGGTGTTTCCTCCGAGCGAGCGGTGCCTGCCTCGTCACGGGGTTAAATAAATCATGCTGCAAAAATCTGCGCTGTAAAGCACAGGCCTAAAAATAACCTTTCTGAAAAATGCGAGGTCTCATAGTTTCTTAATCATCTCGCATAACATTTTTTTCCATTAAAAGAATGACGTATTTTAAAACTGATTAGAAGAACCAGCATTCTATAACACACAGAAATCACTTCACGCTCAACCTCTACGATCACAGCTCAGCTCCCACCAGGAGACGATCCCTACCTGCCTGCGCAATACCACTTCGAGACTTGGTGTTTGAAACAACAGAGGACTGCTTTGTGTTCCCGTTCAGCTCTGTCCTGTTCTCTCGACTAAGCCCTAAGTCGGCGTCCAGCACTCGGCGCTGCTCACCCCGACCACACCAGGCTCATCGCCTGCAGTGCCTGGGGTGTGCGCACAGACTGAGGCTCACGTGGATGCTCAGCTCCGCTTTGTTGAAATCCCTCAAAGCGTTTTCCAGGCAGAACAGCAGCTGGAAGGAAGTTCTGCGTGCCAGGTCGCAGGAGTGAATTACAGCAAACTGGAACCCCCCGGGGCTGCCTCTCCAGCCTCCACCTGCTCCGACGCTGCCCCATCGACGCACGGAGGCGGTGGGGAGCACCCCCACTTCGCAGCACGATGAATTCCTTGTCCTTGTGAAAAGTCACCCCAATGCAGGAGGGATGAATCTCTATTTCAGTTCTAAAGTCGGTTTCTTGGCATTGCTGCCGTGTTTAGTTTCACCTCTGCACCACACTCAGCGGTTGAACACGTCAGAAGGAGAAATACGTAAAAAGGAGGATGCAAGGAGCCTCCCAAGCCCCAAAACCTGGCGTCATCAGCAGCAAAAATCATTAATGTGAATCTGGAGTGCTCAGGACAAAGCTGTGAGGTTTTCATTCGGCAAGACGGAGGCATTCCCTGAAGAGAACAGTACCGAACTGTTCCACGGAAGAGCAGGATCAAACATTTGAAACAAACAAAAGCTAACACGGCTTTACTGTAGGATATGGGTACAGTGCACTTCATTAAGATTTGTCCCCAGTTCCGTCACATCGGCTGGAGCCACTACAAGTCTCCCAGGGCTCTACAAAGGTTTCGGGTGTGCCTCTTAGCAATAACACCAATTTCACAAAGGCTTCGGGCTGTCCTGTGGAATTCACGCCGCCCACGTCCTTCGGGTACCAGGCTGTCCGCTGAATGTCAGCTCCCAAGTAATTCAGAAGCCATCCCTCTTGTAGCTGCCACAAAACATTTAAGGAAGACCCCGTTTAATCTCCCACACGTCGCTGCCTGTCAGGCCGCACTCGTGCAGAGATCGGATGAAGTGAGCGGTAATCACCCGGCTCTAAGGGTAACAATTCTTACCGTGCTCCTGGGAGCAGGCACAGGGCTGAGCTCTCACGGCAGCGACCGGCGGCTGAGAGAAGCGAGTTGTTTCGGATCGTGTTCCCGAGATTAAACACCGAAAAATCATTGAAACTCCAACCTGAGCTGCAGAGAAAGCAAACAACTGCGGTGGCCTGCAGGCCACGGTGTTTTCCTCCGTGTCAGAAGAACGCCGCCGGCGCAGCAAGAGATGTTGTCCCCGACACGTTTGAGCCGTGTTAGGTACGCGGCCGCTGTGGCAGTGGGTTTGCAACAAAGCAGAAAATCAATGTACCAGGTTGCTGCAGCGCTGGGAAATGGCGCTCACACAGCACGCAGCAGTCCCAGTGACAGCTCTCGGGATAATACCAGTGCCGCTTGGACAAGCATCCTTCGCCTGGACGTGCCTTTTGTTCCCCCAAAGGCCTCGCTTCTGGCTTTTCCCTTCCTGGCAGCTTCTTTACGGCTCCCGTTTTTGTGCTCGCACGTTCGGTGCAACCCACTGCCTTCACAAGTGCTGGGCTCCTGCTCAGGCAGGGATTTCAGCTCTGGGGAGTCTCCGCTGCTGGAACTGTGCTCCGGTATGTCCCCACGGGCCAGCCCCGTGCGTCAAGGACAGCCAAACACGTATCAGAAGCATGCTCCCAGAGTTTGAAAGCATTTTTAAAAAATAGAATGTGGCTGTAGCAAAGCCAACAGTCTTCTTCCTGCATTTTTAATGTGCACGAGCTATTGTGCAATAAGCATCACGGCGAAGGTAACTTACTGCAGTTTGGCTGCGATGTGGAACGAGGGCTTTACCTGATAAACAAAGCCTCTTGCAGTAGAAAGAAATGATGTTTCCCCAGCAAGGTGTTTATTATCCCAAATTACAGCACACATTCCCTGAGCGCCCACACCACCCTAGACATTTGTGTGAGAGAAATGGATTTGCCAGCCGATTGGGGTGAAGTTTAACCTTGGATATTTTTGCTTTTCTGTCCGCCTGCCAGAAGCAGCCAAGGCTCCTGGGACGGGACCTGGGCAGACCTGCGCCAGGCTGCGTCTCCTTGCAGGTCCTGAAGCCAGAACGAATCCCGAGTCCTGGATTTAGGCTCAGAGCTGCTTGTACCAGCAACCAGGAGGTACAGAAACCCAGCGTGGTCTTCTGCAAGGCACAGGAGCAGAGGCTGAGCAGGAGTCAACTGACTTCCTTATCCACTCATTTGGTGCTAAATCCTGCAGGGACGCAGAGTGGCGAACAATACCTACGTGCCTGGGAGGAGCGTGTGGCTCCTGGCGAGAGCACAGCACGTGGGCACGTTGGGTGCAGGCAGAGCACAGACCCCACCTCATTCAGAGGGCCTGCGGCACGCTGTGGTGCTAATGGATGCGTTTTATCTCAGCAGAAAATAAATTCTGTTGCCAAGATGGGAGCATGCAGGCAGTTTGGGATGTGATCTGCTAGCGTAAAACCACTCTACGGAACCAAACTGCTGATAGGAGCCATTTCACTTATTCAGCGGCACTAAAAGATGGGCTGGAGGAGGAAAAGGTGAGCGAGGGACTGAAAATGGAGCTAGCCATGACAAGGACTGCGGGGACAGCTGTTTGTGCTCCTGTCTGCACAGACGGATTCCCTGGCTCCCTTTGGACAGACCGCTCCCGCCCTTTGCTGCAGGCTCTTTGCGAGCCCCAGCGCAGCGGGGCTGACAACTGGCCCTGGGCACTGTGCCTAAATATCAACATCTCTCACGAGTGCTTCATGGCAAGGAGAAATGAAATTCATCTTTTTGTCACCCAGCAATGGAACTTCACTTCTACAGGGCGCTGGGGAGAGCGGCCATCCATCGCAGCACGCCCTACCACCACAGCACGAACCTATCGGCGGATCTCCTGGCAGGCTGGAGCCAACTGGCACGCAAGAGTTCAACGCCAAGAGTGCCTTCAAATATCCCAAAATTTCATTTGTACAAGAGTCGCTGACCACCCCAGACAGGGGAGATGCTGTAGATAGGTGGAACAGGATTTGCATCCAACAACGCTTCAGCAAGAGAAAATATCCTTGCACAAAATGAACGCAGCCTCAGCGAGCCAAGAACGGCACTTTTTAAACTAAGGGATTTAGAGATTAGGAGAGGATTTGTACCCATCTGTCACGCTGGGCCTGCTTTCATCTTACAAAGCTTTCTTAGTCAAACTTCACTAAAAATCTTGTCAACATTTGACTATTTTTAGATGAACTCACCGTGTTTGGTAGCTTTGGGACACCGAGCTCCTGACAGGGAAGATTTACAGGAGGCACTACGACGTCGAGCCCACCGAAGCTGCACGTTATTATTAATATCGCACGCTGTGCTGTAACGGCCCAAATAACATCACAATTGTACCAAAAGCCCAGGCCGTTTTAGTGCAGCTCTGTTTTCACCTGGCGAATGCATGAGAGGAATCCTACACAGAGAAAAGACGTTTGCGACCTACGAAATGAGGGAGTGAGGACAAGTAACAGGAGAAATTAGCTCAGACCTCTTTGAGAAGTGCTTTTCCCTCGAGTGCACCGGTAGCTACAGCACCTAAGTACAGCCCCCGGCAGCGTGCCTTTGAACAACCAGCCAGCTCAAAGTCGGGCTTTTTATTTACAGCGAGGTGCACTCGCTGGTTGGGACGCGTGTGTACTCGGTATTTATGTAGCTCCTAATTTCTACACCATTGTTTTATTGTAAGATATCAATCCCCAGTGTGTGTTTGGAGCAGCTTAATCTTTGCTCTGCACAAACACGCAGTTTTCAATAAAGAAAAATGCCTTCTCCTTCTGACAGGAATTGGTCGTTTTCTCCACTGTATTCTTCCCTTCCTAACAAACGTCTACCAATCAAAGTGACGAGAGAAAAAAAGTGACCGAATCAGCGTGACTCAAGAGATCTGCAGGAGCCGTTGGGCTGAGAAGTTCTCTGTTAAAAATATAATCAGAAGCAACGGAAGGCAACAACTTCCAAAGCTTATTTTTTATGCACCATTAAAAACAGGAGGTACCTGATGGAAAAGGTAACCCCTGCCCACCTTTTAACCATGTTGTCCTTCAAGAAGTCACACGACTCCGAGCTCCTGAAGCACAGGAGCTCACGAGCAGGCTGCAAATGGCACTGCGAGCTGCTTGAGGGCTCCTGAGATCAAAGCAGTTTAAGAGAATCAGGCTTATTTACTGGGGGAGAGCGCCAGTGTGGTTGATCAAGGACGAGAGCGCTGTAATTACTTCGAGTTACCAAGGCTCACAGTCCTTTAAGTACCCAGAGCATAGTCTGCAAATGGCATTTTAAGTTGCTTGAGCATTTGAGATCAAAGTAGCGTAAGAGAATGATATTGATAGTGCGTGGGAGTCTGAGTAGGAGTCTGAACAAAGTTGGTAAGTGGTTCGAGCACTTTAAGCAGTTCAGGCCACCAATAAGTACAAAGTCAGAGGAGAAAATAACACAGGCTTGCTGGTGCTTGGCTTTGCAGAGCTGGACTAGGGAAGATGAGGACTAGGGAAGATGAACTCAGACGATTTTAGGTGATTTTAGCAGCGCCATCTAGCACGGGCCAAACAAAACAGTGCTCCACTTGCAGGGGTATCTGGCCAACATGAGCTAAATGGGATGAAAAACCTGGTTACGAGATTTAGGCTTCTAGCTAAAACAGCTGGAAGAAAAACCTCGAATTATGCTCAGAACGGTTCCCAAAGGGCACCGTGGTGCCAGCTACGGCCAAGGGAAAACAAAACAAGAAAGCACCAGGGACTAAGAAAATCCACTCGCTACCATGAATATTAATTGAGTGGTAAAACTTTTAACTGCTCTTTTTGTAGTAAAAAGAAGCAACAACACTTATTCTGTGACTACCCAGTACACTCTTGGCTAGGCAAGTCCAAAAGTAAGCTGTGGAGAAGAACCCAGTAACGTGCAGGACGTGCATTTAAGAAGAACGTTTTAACAGGCTTCAAAACCCTTCCAAACTGTATGTTGTGACTTGGTCACGCAACTCGCAGAGACAATACAAAACACACGGCTAGACCATCAACATCTGTACGTTACAAAGAACCAAGTGTTGGTACCAAAACTGTCCTTCCAGCTATTTAGTATGCAAATCACCAAAGTGGAAAATTTTTCTCTTAAATCAACCTGATTTTAAGAGAAAAATGTTTCACTGAAGCACCTCAAACCTCTAAGGACAACGCTCAATTTGCCAGCACGAGCCCTGCTCGTCTGACGGAAGGCTGGAAGCGGGCAACTTGTTTTCAGTAAAACGTAACTTAGGAAGAAATAAAACCGTACCTGCTTCATCATAGGATACAGTCAGTTTTTCCAGCATTTCTCGATCAATTGATAAAATCTGCTGTTCCAGGATGGTTTGGTAAGACAGCACGCTGTTCTCCTTGTCCTTCTCATAGTCCTGAAGATGTTGCTTTAGGACTTCAGGCAGCCGGGACTTCACGTATTCTGCTGCTGACTATGTAGAAAAGAAGCAAAGGTTTAATCAGGACCTTTTCTTTTTGAAAAGCTTCGTGCATATCCACAACATTTTTTAAAATTTATTTTAGAGCCTTTTCAAATGTGACTCCTCACAATAAAATACTCCCGGTACTACCAACTCCACTACCAGATGATCAATAGGAGTCTCTTCCCCCGCTATTGATACCAGGTTAGGACAGGGAGCCAAAAATAAAGCTTGAATAGCATTAAAAACCCACCTACAGATACACATCCAAACACAGAAAATTATTCCTAATTTTTTTTCTGTGACTGCTCAAAGCCATAAGCAAACAGGAATTAACACAAGGTGGCATGGTTGTACCAATGTTAGGCAGGCTTATGCAGAAACGCACAGGGCACCAAGAGCTCCTGCCCCTGGGCAGCGTCCGCCTTTCTGGCTTTCCAGCAGCGACACAAACCTACCTGGACAGGAGGGATGCAGCGACGGCTGCTGCCCCGTGCTCCGGCTTTCCTGCCAACTCCCAGGCAGGAGAAAAATAAATGGCAAGAAGGTTAGATTAGTCCAGGGACCGGCCACAAGTTGCCCTGCTCAGCAGCACGCTCTCGTGGGTTTATATTTAGTTTTCCAAATTCAATTGCTGATTAAATTACAACCTTAAAATATCACTGAAGTTGTGTTCAATTTATCTGCAGGCTAAGCCATGTGAGACGAATGAAATTATTGCAGGGAAACCAGAGCAGCTCTCCCCATGACTACCACACAGTCGACGTTAGTTTCATCGGTGTTTCCTTCCCAGGGAAGGCCAAAAGAGGCGCTGTATGCAGGCCTTTATAGCTCATGTTCCTTCGAGAAGAGCTTTCATTCTGCACGGGGGCATTTTGGGCTCTCCCACTGCAGCAGTTTTAAAGAGCAGAGAGCAAAGGAGGGTTTGAGGCTTTGCACAGACTCCCTTTGTGGAACCCATCCCGTGCCCCCGAGTGCAGACGCGCCCACTGCTGGCCACGCACAGGGCATCGAAAGCTCCTGCCCAGAGGTGCCGCAGCCCAGGCAGAGTCAAGGGGCAGCTGGAGGGGAGCAGATGGGAAACCACTGGGACGGCGAGGGCGGCACGGCGGCGGGACGGACAGGCACCATGAGAGTCCTGCAGCCCGAGTTCACCGGCACCGCAGCAGGGACAGGCTGCTACCTGCCACCCCCTTCGGATTAAATCACAGTTTTGAGAAAATGTAGTGAACACGTGGTCCTGCTCTCGTAGGGGCTCTGTGCTCTGTGCCCACAGCAGCTGGGGCAGCTCATGCTTAATAAAAGCCACGAGAAACAGAAGAGTAAAATTTCCCTGGCTCTTTTATAAAACTGAGAATTTTACAAAACTGAGAACGCAGCACCCTCTGCGGGTCTGTTTTCCCTCTGAAGCTCCCTTCTCCAGCTGAAGGAAAGGCTGACTTTAATAGCCCCATAGATTTTAAGCTATTTCATTCGGCCACAGAAAGCTACTAGTTTATGTTGTGTACCTGCAAGGTAATATACTTGCAAAGCTTATTCACCAAAAAATAAATAAATCCCATTTTTCTCTAGTTGCTTAAAAAAAAAAAAAAAAAAAGCCTGCACAAAACAAAAATCACATCGGGAGATGCTGAAATCCCTCGCTGTGCAGGAACCTGAACCTGACAAGCGCCTGGCATCCTTCCCTAACTGCCCCATTTGCCCACGTTTCTTAACTGATGAGGACTACGTATTCCAAGTACTTAATTTTTATAACTTATGCTAACCGTCTGCTAATATTTGCTCGGCTTTCCTGAAGTGTATCCTCCTGGGAGCTCCCTCGGATGTGGGAAGGAAAGGTCTAAAACGGTTAATTAAAAGCTTCTTCACAAAGCCACTCGGAAGGCAGGCGGCGCTCCCCGAAGACGTCTCCTTACACAGCCACCCAGGGTGGTTTCGAGATGGCCTTCCACGCTCAGGAACTGAAGAAAATGGGAGCAGAGCCCCTGCATCAACTTCTCTTGGGCTGCAGATTTCAGAAACCGAACACGGCCATCACCTACCTTTGCTGGCTTCCATTCCTGTTCCTGCCTACTGTAACTGAACGGCTTCTACCCCCAAACTAATCCTGACACCCCCACATGCAGCACAACCCTCGTAAAGTAACCCCAAGAGGCCGGCAGGATAGGCCTCGTGTAGGAAAGTCGAACATTAGGTGTTTCATCCCCTCCTGCAGGCTGCAGCTCAGCACGTCTCACAGCTGGCATCACCGACCTGCTCGCCCTGTCCCATCCAGGTGGCAGCACAGCAACGCGGGGACCTCGTGACGAGAGCTCGGCGGTGCAGCAGGAGCAGCGCCCAGCGGAGATCCGCTCCCAGGGGCACGTCTGTGGGCAGCGACCGAAGCGCTCCGTGCCCAAGTGCAGGAATTAGGACAGCAAGCGTTAGCAGGTCCGTGACCCTATGAAATACGGGGCTTGTTTTCGGCTACCGTACTCACTGTCCTTACCCTGCTGCATTCAAGTGGCAATTTATATCAAAGGCAGGTAACTGCAATCTCAAGACAGAACAGGGAAGAACACGTTAGGAAGTGTTTATCAAGATCAGGTATTTTCCAGCTGGCTGGGCCAGACGGAATTAATTCAGCGACAGGTGGCTGGCTGGAACAAGTTCCTTACCAACCTCTATCTTCAAAAATGCAGAGGATGGGAAGGCACTATCTGGAAAGGGTAAATGTAGGGGCTCCTTTTAAAATAGGATAAAGGAAGAGAAACAGAATTACAGACCAGTTTGTTCAACTTCAGTGCCTAAATAATGGAACAAAAGACCAATTGATTTCTAAGGATGAGAAAGCAGCAAGATTTGTAAGCCACAGAGAGCGAGGTGGTTCTCTCAGGGTTTATGGAGATGTTCATTTGGTTTGTGGCAACTCTAGTCCGGGGAGCAAACGTTCCTTTGCTCACTGCAGGCAGCACGCCTGTGCTCAAAAACCTCAGCGCCACCGATACATCGTCAGCCCAGACAGCTTTGGGAACCCAGAGCCTTCCACGTAAACTGGGATGCTGAATCCCACGCAGACTGAACATTTCAGAGAGATTTCCATGACCAAGGTGCATCACCAGCATCCCTCCGACCCGCCAGGTGAGCCGGGCGCTCCTGGGGAAGCCCCAGCGGGTGTGCCACTGGCACCGCCACCGCTGCGGGCCTCTCATTCGCTCCGCTCCAAGCTCAATCGTTTCACGGTCACGGGAACGATTTCCACCAGAGGAATGTGAACTATGTACTGACCCCACTTGGGATTTCACATTCCGCCTACTCTTATATACATGTTTCTGGACTTACATCTTCAAACCCAACCCAACCCCGCAACAACCCGCCCCACAGCTCACTTTTCAAAGCGGTGTGCCCTTACCTTACATCTCACCCCGCTTCCAGGCCGGCTTCACGGGCAGATTCCTGCTGCTTTAAGCACAGCCCAGCACCTTTACTCCCACTTCACCTTCTTTCCACATCGAGCTACCCTGCCAGAAAGCTTCAAGAGGTGTTTCGTGACACCTCGGTCCTCTGCTGGGCGCTCACGACAGGAAGGAAGCGGTGAGAGAGTACTTTTTGCACTCCTGGTGATGGGAGCTGTGCTCACTGCAGGCAAAACGGCTCCTCAGCCTGTTCACGTGGCCACGCAGGAGAGGTTGGTGGTGGCTGAAGGAGATCCAAAAATTCTGCCCCAGTACCAGGCGTGCCCCTTACCGGTGTGCAGGGAAACGTAGGGGCACGAGGCCCGAATCCGGCGTCTCGCACACCGCGGTCAGGGCTGATGTCTCCTTCATCAGCACGAACCACAAATAGCTCCTCTGAAGTCAGGGGAATTTTGCTAAGGCAAACCCCTTGGAAAAAGGACACGAAGCTATTAATAGCCATTCAAAAGGAAAACATGATAGCAAAACATCTACTCTCGAGAGGATAATGCAAGATCTACCAGTGGTGCTGGGACGAACGTTTTGCCCTCTAAAGCCAGGAGCTATTTAAAGAACAACCAGGTCAAAAGGGACTCAGGAATAACGTTTTCCCATAGCCTAACTTTTGGTACAATTAGCCTATCGTTTCTGTTTCAAAGTGTCTTTTTCTCCAAAGGAACCATTCAAGCAAATAATTTGCTATTGATCAGTCCGGATCCCAGGAAAGCCGAGCTCTCGGTTTTAAGCAAGGTTAGTAACAAAAGCACGCCTTCAGAAGTGTTGCAGGACTCAGGAATCTCTCCCAGGAGGTTCGACGAGACCCAGCACTCCGCCCACCGCTCTTATTCGGCGATCCACGCACCGTATATTTCCGTAGCAGGGAAAATATTAGCCTCGCAAACATCTTGAGTTAATCAGCAGCTCTATCATCACGAGAAAATTAACCTGATTCCGAGGAGATGCATAAAGTTCAAATTAGCATTCGCCCCGGATTGTCAGAGATACACGAAATCCATAATTACAGTAATCCACAGCTGCTCCCACTGTAGAAAATAATGAATCGCCCCGCGAGAACTGGTGTCCATGAAACGGAAAGAAAAGGCCATCTGTTGCGGAGCTTCGCTCTGACTTCATGCTTCGAGCACGGAGAGCTCCATCTCCTCTGACCCAGGCTGCGCGTGGATGTATGGCTACGAGCAACGCGAACAACCACAGCACCAAACAGAAAGAGTAAAAACAACAATGAGAAATGGTGATGATTTACGGCTTTAAGTTATGCGTTTGAGCTTCTTCCCCGAGACAGCGCTTGTCACTCACTTCTTAAATAGACTTATTTAAATGTCCTCGAGCGAGCAGCAAGGCAACAAAACGTGTGATGTAGAAATTACGGGTTCGGCTCTGCCGCCCACTCCCCCTCCGTTAGTCATGGGGAGGCTTCGGGTTGTGGGGAGCACACGTGGCGTTGGCATGGGGCTCCTCAGTCCAGGGTGTGGGTCAGAAGAGGTGAGGATAAATGCAAAATGATTATTTTCCATCTTCCAGTGGGAGAAGGGACAGCGAAATATGTGCACTTTTTTTTTAAAGAAACAATTTTAATTAATTAAAATTACCAAGAAGTACTCCGGGCGGTATAGCCAAGCAGTCTCTCACTCTGCAGCGAAGGAACACGACCCGGGGCAGGGAGGGATTTGTCAGAGGTGACACCGTCATCGGCAGAGCCACAAGGAGGGCTTCCGAATCGGGCCGACTAATTAAAAGATGAATTTTATCAAAGCAGGGGGAGCGTTACGATTATCTCGTCTGACATCTGGAATCAGGGGGACCAGAGGACGGCTCTGTCTCCTTGCTTGAGTAAGTCATTTAGAGAAATGTTCAATTCTATTTCGGAGGCAGAGGATCTTCCATTGCCCTTGGAAGTTAATTACCCTTCCTGGTAGCGGGTAATTTCACATACCACAGAAACGCTCACGTCATTTCCAGGCTGAATCTGCTGTTATCTACGACTTCCAGCCACTGAATCGAGTGAAATGTCTGCTCACCTGCATTGCTCTTCTCATGTAAATACACGCAAACGGCTCCCGTCACCCCAATATCGTCCCATTGATAAACCAAACAGATGGAGCTCCTCGACGGGCACCTTATTTTAGGTCAAGTTAGGTGCGCATTTTCTGATCTCGTGGTCGATCCTGCAGTGGATCCTACACCCCTTAGAGAGGGTGAAAGTGTTCCCAGGTAACTCAGCGGGATGACACGCCGGAAGAAATCCAAGCAAGGGGGGATTGATTTTATTTTATTTTTTTGGTTGACTATTTGGTTGTCATAAAAACCAGAAGACTTATTCTGGTTCTTTAAACAACTGCATGCACGCACCAAAAAACAACGTTTAGTAAATAGATTAAGAGCAATAAGAGGAGCTATTGCCCTAATAAAAGGAAATGCATTAGGACCGAAATTGCATATGAGCAGACACAAATTCTGAATCCTAACTGTGCTAGGAAGGCAATTATTATTCATGCCCTTTTAAGGAGAAAAATTAAAATTAGTAGGGAAATTAAACTGAAAATTAGTCCCAGGCAAAGCTGTGATTTTGTAATGCTCCTGCTAGTCTTAAAGAATACAAAGCTGAAGCTTATTGTGAAGGGGCTGCATTTCACAAACCCTGGAAGACGCACAGGCAGAGGCACAAGAGACAATTACAACTTCCACGTCCACTTGGCGATATCTAAGGGGCATTACCATTTGGCATATGAATAATATCTGCACTTGCCAAAAGGCATGATGGAGCTAGTGGAACACTGCAAAAAATGTCTGAATGAGTTATTAAAAATGAAGTAGGAATGTCAAGACTTTGCCTGAATTTTCTGATAATTGGTTGCCACTAAGAACGTAGAAGCAACCAAATATTAAAGCAAGAAACAACTTTAGAAAAGGTGTTAAAATGCATGAAAATGCTCGTCTCCTAGCAGTTAACGCTGCAGAGAAATCTGGGTCCCAAACTGCAATTTATGGTCAGAAGAGATTACTAAATATAGACGCCGATACAGCTACACCAGCAGGGACTGCGCTTGCTGAAGACCTGCCAGAAAGAATTTCATCCAGCCCAGAAGAACTGAAACGTTTTCTTGTATGACTACAATCAAATCTAAGCGATGGTGGATCAATTTTTTTTATTTTATTTTTTACGTTGGCATAAAACCCAGAAGCAACAGAAGCAGAGAGCGCGCTGAAAATAATGGCTGAAATATCATTAAAACAACTAACTTTACGAGGGTATCGAACTGCTCATTTTGCAAGCTAGGCATCAAATGCTTCTTTGGTACCGAAAACGACGGCGTTCTGTATTTTACTGAGCTCATCATGTTCGACACAGAAGGAGAAAAAAAAAAAGTTGTGCAAAATGAAGGCTGTTTTGTGTAACCCCTGAGAAAATTGTGTTTAAAACTTGGTGACTGTAACCCTGCATCGGTACAGACACCGAAATGAATGCCTTAAACTGCTCCGGAGGATTTCTCCAGGTATTTCTGTGCAGATGCTTTTGCAAATCGCAGTAGGATGTAAGATGCTTTATGGAGAATCAGTTTTACCCAAAGCCTTTCATGCTGCTGCTTTAGTTCAGCGAAAAATGTATTTATAGCCTATTAGACACAACTAAATAGCAAGAGGCTTTCTTCTTTCTATGACACTGTTCTCTTTCTCCCAGCAAAGGAACAGTGAGCGTAGAGGAATATTTCAGTGTAAATGGTCTCTCCTGATTTAAAGCTATCACTTTCTGCCAAGCAGGAGTCATCGCAGGAACTGGAAAGATTCAGCCTGGGCTGAAACACTCCACGAATTAGCTCCTTACGCAGGAGACCAAGAAGATTTTTGCTTATAATTTTACCAAAATTCCACCATCTGGTCAGAAATTTATGATCTATTTTAGATTCTTACTCTACAAAAAAAGAAAAAAAAAGTAGTCAAAGCAATCCAGTTCACCTAGAGAACAGTGTTCGGGAACAAGATGCTGCTTTTCCCGCCGTAGCAGCCACCGTTTCGGCACCCCCTCCTTCAACAGCCGCAGCTGACCCCGAGCAGGGGCCGTGCACGAGGCAGCACCCACAGGGTGCTGCTGGGTGCCAGGAGCAAGACCACTGGGCCACCACGAGGTGCTGTGGCCCGGCGGTGCATGATGAGAGCAGCACCCAGGACACCTCCATTTTCCAGTAACACCACGCACTACTTACCATGGTCTCAAGGCACCTCAGAGATCCCACGACCACACGGAGCTGCAGCAGCGGGCAGCAGGTCAGGGACTCGTGCACGGCAGAAGGGCTCTGGCCAGGCGCTGCCCCATGACGCCCACCAGCCAAGTCCTGCCCCGCTAAGGCTCGTACCAACCCGGATTTGCCTAACGGTGGAAGCAATCCTTAAGCTTTCACTCTGTATTAAGAAATCACATTAATAATTTAGCCCCAGGATACATCCGATACTGCGATGAGAAAGATAAGAGTTAAGATAAATAATTTTGCTGTGAAAAAAACCCCTATCTGCAGCCGCAGAGCCTAAGGGTTAACCCAAGACCCGTGGACGCGTTCTGCTGTGCCGCTCGCTCAGGGACTCGGGAGATGAATGGATAGATGACAGCACTGCAATTCGTTCCAGCCGTATTTACGGGAGCCCCCACTGCCTCTTCAAAAGCTGCACCAAGCAGCGCTCACAAACAGGTCACAAGGAAAACGTGGCCGTGCCATCCTGTAAACGATTTACCACGCGCCCGCTGACATTTTCCTTTAGCCATGTATATGGAAATTACAATTTGTGAAGATAATGACTTGGAGATTCAAAGAGCTCTGTTTAAATGCAATTACGGATCTTTCGCTTCTGTTCTCTCCTCGCCTCAGATCTGAGAAGGTGCGCGCCGTATGGACCCACGCCGCACAGAACGAGCAAGGAGCGAGCTGGGAAAGCGCCGCATTCACCGTTCATGTAAAACTAATCCGATGCTCTTCGAGAAGAGCGAACTTCTGTCTCCTCCCGGTGTGTCCCAGCGTAACGCCAGTCTGCCAGGAAAAAACATTTCTCCTGCCCGTCAGACCTTGTGGTCATGTGGGTGACGAGGGGCTGAAGCACAAGATCATGGCACAACACTGTTTAAAGAGGCCACTGGGATCGTACAAGGTATAAATAGCAGAACAACACGGGGCTGTAACGAGGTTATTATGGATTCATTAATGACACATGCTGTCTCCTTCTTATCCCCACAATTCAAGAACCAAGAGATCGTCTGAAGGATTAAGGACAAAACGAACAGCCAACCAAGAAACACCAAGGGTTACAGCAGCAGAAGCAAGGAGCTGTCTCATTTTACCAAAGCGAAGGTGAACTCATCTGAACGAGGCGGTTTAGTGAGGGGACCCGGCAGCCCAGGCTGAGGGATGGATGGACTTGAAGGTCTTGAAGGTCTTCTCCAGCCTAGAAGATTCTGTGAGTGCAACGTGCTACAGAGAGAACAGATATTTGGCAACCTTCTGGTAGATGAGAAACTGGGGAGGAAAAGAATGGCTTCAGCCACTCAACTCAATCTCCACTGGTACAGAAGCTGGCTTTAACTCGGGATTCCTTGCCTTTGCTTTCATCTCTCAAGTTCGGTACTTACCAGGCACCGTTACATACGGAGAATTCATCAAAATTAAAACATCCTCTTCAGCAAGAACACACAAACCTCCCCGAGTGGAAAGAACTGACAGCGAGCAGTTGTACAGAAGGCTTAATTAAATGGCACAGACTCAGAGGCAGGGACTTCATTAAGGAGAAAGGCAGCCAATTGCCATTCATAAATAAGGGTGCCAGTGCATGTTCATCCTCTAGCGCCACTTCTCTACGTGAATGCTGAAAGCAGGGCCTCTGAGGGAAGGGGAGGCACAGATCAGGCCTCCAGCGAGGGGAAACACAAGTGCCTGGATGCTGTTATTTCCTCCCTCTAAAAATATATGCGGTTCAAGAATTAAAAAAGTTCTCCTTGTTGTGATCACATTGTGATCAGCTCTTCCTGGCTTACCGAGTCCAATGGTAATGGGGAACGAGGTTAGGAGAAGGAAAGGGAGCTGTAAGTTAGACCTTAAATGACAGTTTCTTGAAACACAATTTAATTAAATATCATACTGCACAGTGATTTTGTTTCCCTAGCTCATTAGGACAAGGGGTTGTTAATGGCACTTATTACGAGGCAGAAGGTCAAGTGGATTTCGGGCTATTCTCATCCCCGGATAAAGGGAGGAAGGAGGGCCCAGCACATGAAATCATTCAGCCAAACGATTTGGTGCTGAAGCCCTGTGCTGCTGAAACGTCGGTGTTTCAACGAACATCCCTTCCTGCGTGCTAGCCACCGGAATTCAGTGACATTGCCGAATGAAAACACCCAAAAAACCACAAACAACCAAAAATCAAATACGTGCAGGTAAGATCCGAGGGTCTGCTGGAGACTCGCTGAGTCTTCATCGGCTCCGACCACAAATGCACTCTCAGCCTTGGAACAACACGGAAGCATATGTTGGAGTCATCACTGCAGTGGGGTTTTGTACCCTTACACATCCTCACACCGTGGTACACCCAAACCGAGGCATTTCAGCAGCACCAGACACAGAGCTACAGCCGTGACCGGGTTTACTTCCACACCACACCAAACCAGCTTATGCTGGGAGTTGGGACTGATTAAATGTTCAAACAGCCCCTTTTTGTTACTGCTTCACTTTCCAATTTCTCCCTATTTTTAAGAGCGGCCGCAGCATGGATTACATGCCCATGATATCACACTAAAAAACTTCAAAGACGCAACTGGAAGTTATTCTGCTCTTGCATTAGAGCCTCCTTGAAAAAGCTCCTGGTCTGAAGAGATAACAGAGCGCAACTTTGATTTTAAGCCTTTTGTATTGCTCAGCATGTTTGTGTATTAAAGGCACCCAGCCTGAAGTTTCTGGATTTCACGGTGAGCCTCGAGACGGCAGAAAGCTCACACCTTGTAGCAGGAGCACGCGTAGGAAGGCAACTTACGCAACGGCGGCTCGGGGTTTGGAAAGTTCCCAGAAATATTCAACCTTTCACTTCCACGAGGCTAACCAGAAATATAACTAAGCCTAAGCCAACGTTTCTAAAGAAAAACAGCTTGCAGATTTTTTGCAGCTTGGCGAAGCCCGGTAATGGTAAGGACTGGCCGTGGTTTGGTTTGGCAGCAGAGAGGCCGTGCAGGCAGCGCCCTGGCAGCCCCCCATGTCCCGAGCGAAGGCAGACCTTGCTGCCTGGGTGCTGTGGGAGGGCTGGGAGCATTCCCCGGGGCTTTCTGCACGCTTCTCACGTCCTGAGCTGAAAGCTGTGGTGCGTGCACCCTGGCTGAAGACCCATGAGTTGTCCTCACCTCGAACGTGAGGCCTGGAGCAAGCGAGCGTTTTGGGAGCCGAGCGAAGAGGCAGACCCCCAGCCATCTCCCCTGGCCTCCTCGACGTGTGCAAGGCCAGAGCTGATTGAAAAGCCCCTTCCAGGCCGACTGCAGTGAAGTTTTTCTTCTGCCGTCACCTGCTCAGCAGCAGCTGTGCACCCTTTACTTGAGGAAACGTTCCTCATCTTTTGGATCCCCTCCTTTCAGCCCTCCAGCACACGACGCATCTCATGAGAAGAATAACACTGCGCAGATTTTTATCAACAGCAAAGGCCGGTGCGGCAGCTCCGTCTGAACCACGTTAACAAGGCTAACAAGGAGCTTATCTCCCTGCTGCTCTTTCAGAACCCCGTGCAGTACCTGCCTCTGGTGAACAAACGGCTCGTGTTTCTCTGATTCAGTTAGCTGCCGGCCTCTGAGGCATAGAGCTGGAAGTTGGCAGATCAAGATTATTTTCTCAGCAAAAAGGGCTGCTAGGAAATCTTTCTTCTGCTGTCACTCAGCTTTTGATTTCTATTTTTCTGTATTTTTTCTCCCAAACTCTTTGGCACTCGGTGTCCGCTCCAGGCCTCCTAGCCAGACGCCGTGCTCTGATTCTAAAACCGGTGCCGTGCCGCAGCCCCACTACTTCCTTCCTGACAAGGAATTCCCTGACGGGCCCGGACCGCAGACGGGCTCCGCTAACAGAGCCTGGTGGGGAGCAGGGCACGAGCAGCATCCCGCTGAGCACCGCGAGCACTGCCTGCTCTCCCGAGGCTTCCCGAGACTCACCACGTTCTCTGTCGCAGCTCCTGGTGACACCAACGCCTTCCCCGCGGAGCGCTGGCACCGATCCGAGCCGCTCGCTGTGCTTACACCCCGCGCCCCGCCTGCGCCGCGTCTGGGACAGCTGGAGGCAGGGAAACCAGACCCAGCTTGCAGAGCAGCAGCAGGTTTGCCGAGAGGCGTGAACGAGCAGATGTATTTCAAGGTACAATTTCCAAACACAGCAGGTGCGGTGAAGGAAAACGGAGCCCAAGGAGGCTGAGAAGCAGAGCGACTGGGGGTGACCCCCATAAGGCGGCAGGGCCTGAGCTGTGCACCACCGGTGTGTGCCCCGACACCTCCTGGCTTCTCTGCCAGGAACCTCCCACCGCTGCCAGCACTGCTTCCTTGAAACCGTGCCCGCTTTAATGGCGCTCCTTTCCTCCTGCTGCTAATTATTCCATCTGGATCCTTTTCACAGAATTACTCCCATCCCACCTGTTATTTTCAGAGAGTTTCACAACGGTTGTCCAAGGGAAGGATCGGGGCTGAAGCTCACTTAAATCAGCTGTAATCTTCATGCCGATGACTTGCCAATCTCCCTCGGCTCTCTGGAGCTTTCTGAACTGAAATCCAAGTCTGACAGCTTTAGCGTTTACTTGTAGATATTCACACAGGATTGCAAGATAAAGTGGTGTCAGCACAGCCCATAACCCCCTCCCCTAAGCGCCCCTCTCATCCTCTTACCCCAGAGCCCAGCAGAACCCCGGTATTCTTCCCTGCCGAAGACCCATCTAGCAGGTGGGTCTAGCTCAGGCTTGGCTCCGTGTGCTGTACTCGGTACCTGAACCATGCCTAAGTCGAGAACGACCCTCCCAGCTCAGCTACAAACACCGTGCTGTACAACTACCCCTACAGCATTGTACGTCTACAGTGCAGCTTCCACAGCCACGCCACCCAAAAATCCACAGCGTACCTGATGCTCTGGCCTCCGGGTCTCTCCTTCAGTGATGCCTGCCAAAATAACCCTCTGCAGTTCAGCAGCAGATGGGACAGATGCGACTTGTAAAGTCATGTATTGCAGGCTTGTTTGTTTTTCTTCTGAATACCTCATTCATCTTAGACTCACTTTCACTCTGAGGTAAGACACAAGGACTGCAAAACGCTGGGCCAGAGCTCTCCTGTGCGCTGCTGAAATACTGAGGGAGGAAAGGGTCACCCCTGCAGGGCAGGATGGCAAATAGCTGAATGGCAGCACAGCCTCTGCTTTGAGAGGGAATACATAGCAAGGGGATGGACTGGGGGAAACCAAAAGAGCAGAACCAAGTGAAAAAATACCCTACTTGAAGCGTCTCGACAGATTAGGACAAAAAATGCGAGCAAATAATTTCGAGCAGGAAGCTGCTGGAGCCCAAGCGGGCTGCTTCTTGGTGGCTGACGTTGAGACAGACACTAACAGAGAAGGGGAAAACAAAATCGGGAAGAATCCCAGCGCGCTGAGGACAGTTGAAGGAGATGGTGCCAACACCGAGCAAAAAAGGATAAAAGCGGATTTGGGAATGTTGTGGGTGTGACAGAAACTAACCTAAATAGAGAAAAATAAAATACCACCAGGAAGCGGTGGGGAAAAAACCTGGCAGACACGCAGTGCGTAGAAGACTGAGAAACCGATTTGGGAGCCAACATCCTGGTACGGTGCTGCAGCCAAAGGAAAATGAGATCGCTTTGGGAAGGAGTATGTACAGGGAGAGAAGGGGAGACAAAAGGGAGCCCAACCTCCAAAAAGCTCGGTAAAGAAAGCTTTAAGAGACAACTTCAGAGGCAGTCTGGATGAAGAAGCTGGAAGTTACAGGGGCTCTGCGCTCTCGGTACCCAGAGCACAGCACCCGCTGCCTAAGCATCGCTGACCTCGGGGGGGCCTCCTGCAGGCAGACGGCAGCCTGGGGGTTATTCAGTGCCCCGGCAGGTAGCAGGGCACTGCATAAAGCCTGTAGAGTCCCTGCTTTTTGAGAACAGTGACTTGCTCGGGATGAGCCCGATGAGGGCGCCGAGCTGGACCTCGCTCAGAGAGCGACTTGCGTTACAGGCGGCTCCGGCAGCTGCACAGCAAAACAAGAACCCGGAGCCAATCCAGCCCTCGGTGCGTGTGCCAGCTCAGTAGTTCGAACCCAGATTAGTCTGCCTTGCTTGGCCTTTTGACTGAATCTTGGCTATTTTTAATCTGTCCCGTTACAGAAAGCAGAAAATCTCCTGCAAAATAAATACTGAGAATGGCCCTCACCTTAAAGAGCTACAGGAACTTGGATGTAAAAACAAAATTAGTCCAAGATGAGCATGCACGAGCCTAAGAGCAAAATAAGGCGATGAACTAAACCGAATGCACGTGTTGCTTTTCTAGACAAAAAGGCTGCTTTTCTGGACAAAAGTGCTGCTTTCAGGAAGCGTTGCATTTCATTTGCATCTTACAGGCTCCCCAAAATGTCAGAACAAGACGTGTAAGCAAAAAGCCCCAGAGAGCTTAATCAGGGCTACATCTGAACTTACCCGATCCTGATGCCCTAGGTGAACTGGTAAATCAAAGTTGTGGGAGCAAAGACGAGGTAACCATGACAAAACACTTGGTATTTCCCTACTGGTATTTCAACAAATACCCCTGCTTTCACCTAAAAACCAGGTTAGAACGCCATCCGTTCAAATGATGTCTCTCACTGCTTCAGCATCACATATTTTTTGTAATTAAATCGATTACAAGAAGAACCCGTGCTCTGTTCTGGTTATTTCAGCAGTGCTTAGGAAGCAATTGTTGCACGCAGAATGTTTCTTTTACGAGGAGTAACACTTACCTCCCCTTTGAAAGGGACCCAATAAAATAATTCCCAGGCAGCTCTACCTGGGTGATGAAATATTCATCCAGAAAACGGCTCGAGGTAGAAACGTGACAGGGAACTCAGGGCAAATTACATCTTTAACGTTTGGCTCTCCGGCAGTTCTGCGACTGTTCCTCTTTTCACTACAGGTGGTTAGCATAAAAACGTGTCAGCTTTGGCATTTCCAGGCTTTAACAAGATACCGAACGTTAAAAAGCCACAGAGAAGGGGATCAAAAGCTTTGCTTATTTCCACAACTTCGTTGAACCTACTGACATTTGTGGTGGCTCTTGCAGCCCTTTCGCTGATACCGCGGGTGACAAAGGGCCCCCGGGGCCCTGGCGCCGGGCGGTGCGGCCATTTCTGCCGGGAGCCAGGGAGATCTCCGCTGCAGCAGCACGCGCACCGCTCTCCCCGTGGAGCCTGCCAGCAGAAACAAAACAAACGTGGCGACAGCCAGAAATCTGAGAAATGGCATTCGGTATTTATACACAGGAACAACTGCATAGCCACAGCTTTGCGGTGTTTACCTATTCCCTTGCAACAAACAAGCCAACGAAGAGACTAAAAGGGATTTTTTTCAGGCCTAAACCCCCGCGAAAGTCACGGCAGCTGCGTATCTCTGAAAGCAAGCCCCAAGTTGCTACGCCTGGCATCAATAAAATACACCTTGTGCTGATCCCACTGCCTCTTCTGCCTGGCAGGAAGGCTTCAGAGAACGGCTTGGGTTTAGAAGTGGCACCTTGTGGCCCACTGAAGGCCGTGTGGTACGGGTTTCTGCTGCAGCGTGCGGCTCTGAGGATTGCTGGCTGCCTCGTCCCGAGGAGCTGCAGAGCCCCGTTGGGCCACGGGATGATAAACCTGGGCGCCCAGGGCAGCGCGGCTGAGCCACAGCCACCGTTTGCACAAAAGTTTCCTGGTAAAAAATCACCGTGGGTGGGCATAACGAGAGGCACTCGTGCACACTGAGTGTGCCCGTCTACAGAGAAATGAGCCAAACAGCAACACAGGTGACAGATCCCGAACCCTCGGTACAGAAACCTCCTCACTGTGCTGCAGGTAACACAACAAACCGCTAAAAACACATTTTGGGGAGTAATTGACAGGCATTTTCTAAGCAAAGCATTTGAAGAATCGCATTTCTGGTGGGACGACGTTCAAGGGAACAGCATAATAGTTACGGGCAGCACAATTTCCTTAATTCTGTCTTAACTGCACGCGTGCAGGCGGCCGCAGCCAGGCAGAGAACCGAAGGAAGAGAAAGCAGCAAGGCGCTCTACCTGAAGGATCCCTCATAAATCAACACAAAACCCTCTGCACTTACATGGGTGAGCATAAAATGCTTTATAAATAGATTTGTAAAAAACAAACCCTAGGTTACAGGTTCTCTGTCGACAAGGAAGCAACACAAAACCCTCCTCACACCAACATCCTACCCAGGGCTTTGTTCACAGGTTTATTTTAGACGGGGGGGGGGGAATTTTTACAAGGTTCCCCTTTGATGTATCCCTTTTAGAATCGTCTTAAGAGGCTTGCCTTGGAAATGGTGCTCATCCCAGAAGCGAACAGGATGTTTGTACGTTCTGTATTTGGAAGTGGAATTGTTGTGTCCTGGAACCAACAGCAGCGCCTGATGTTCAAAGCACGCTTTTCAGAGTTGCTGCCAGAACAGGAGTTGGACGAGCACTCGGCTGATGACCAGGGGAAAAAACCATTCCTGGCGCCAAACCCACCCTCTGGTGGATTTTCAGTCTCGCCAACATCCGTGCTCCACAGGCACGCAGAGGCACGGCCGGGACCTTGGGAAGCTGTTTACGGAACAGGCACAACGAATGCTAAAAACAGTTCTGCTGATACAGGAGTGGAAAAGAACAAACCCCAAGGGGCCGCGCAGCCAGGGACGTCTCAAACCGCAGGTAGTTCGGGAGAAGGGAGGTGGGAGGACGGGGGCCGATCACCCCACGTGCTGCTAACTGCCACCAACCGGACAGGGGCAGGAGCAAGTTGGCTGGTTTGGTTGTTCGTCAAAACTCACCCATCTCACTTACTTCTCTCTGGAAGAATTTTAAGTGTTCCACGTTTTCTTTAAGGCAGACGTTACAAGCATTGATTCTGTGCTAATTTCATTCTGCATTAATAAGTTCTTCGTTATCTTTCCTTACGACGGACGTGCTGAGAGCTGTGTTAATAAAGCCCACGTTATCACCCCTGCTCCTCGCATCACAGCGCCTGCGAGCACCAAGCATTCTTTTCAGCTTCATTTCCCTTGACACTGAACCCGAACATCCCGTAATGAAGACTTCTCTCTCATAATAACACCACGCACCAGGAAGGGACCTGCCAGCTCTCAAGGAGCCTTCATGCTTCGGTACTTCGCCACCAGCACGTTTACAGCACTTCAAACTTCTCATCGCTGCCGCTAGTGCTCGTCTTGACCAAGACGGGCTCCAAACGAGCGCTAGCTGGGCTGAAACACCGGACTGCTGCTTGGTACTTCTTTAAGGTGCTAGTCTGTTGAACAGGTGCAGAATTCAGGGGTTTGTTACATTTTAATACACCGTATTATTCCTTAGTTGCATTACAGGGCACACCCTGACAACATCCAACACACAACGTGAGGTGAAAGCAATTCAAAGGGAAGGCAGGCCAGCAGCTGAGGAGAACAGAGCAACAGCACAAGTCACCTTGAGCTCCCTTCAGTGCAGCCTCGGGGATGCGGGAGGTAACGCGAGGAAACACAGAAGAGCAAAACTGCCCTGTCAGCGAGGAACGCGGCTCAGTCATGGGAGTCACGGGAAACTGGAAAAATAGTCCTTACACAGCGGGCAGCAGCAGAAGTCCCAGACTGCATCGCAGTGGGAAGGGACTGGGAGAGTGGAGGGAGAGCAGCCCTGCCACTGCCCGGAGCGTACGTACCCGCACGGCGCCCTCACAGAGCTGGCGTCCTCCAAGCGCTGCCTTTTGCGAGCAGGACAGGAACAGCGAAGGATAGCGTAAAGCAGGTGCTCAACAGGCCTGTGCTAATGCAAGAGTTGTTGCATTTCTCCTAAATACAGAACCAGAGACTTGGGGGTCTGAAATGGGGTCCGCACACACGCATCTATGTGTATATGAAGAGATCGGTAGGTGTTAAAGTTATCTCGCTAGCGGGAAGGATTTAAGGGGAGTGACGTTGGTGTACGTCAGACAGCTGCTGACACCTGCAAAGTGAGGTACTGCACCAAGAGAAAAAGAGCAAAGAAAAAAAATCTGATAAAAGAATAGGAAATGATTCACGAGTGAGTGAAGAAAAAGTCATCTGATAGAGTTCCGAAGGTCGCTAAGTAGAAGAGCAGACAAAGGCCCAGCCGGTCACCTCGCTGCGTTTGGGTAGTCAGCAAAGACAAGTGGAAGGAGAAGCGAGAACACCCGGCTCAGCAGCAGCCAGGCTCCGCGGAGCTGGACCGCAGTCCTCCCGGCAGCCCTCTGCACGGCCGGGGCTGCAAAACCAGCAAAAGGAGGAGGTTGGAACCGGAGAGAACTCGCTGCCCAGCACGAAGCCTTGTGCTTCCGCAGCTGCCTTTACTGCTGTGCAAAAGCCATCCCGTCTGCAACCAGGACAGACCCGCCAGTAAAAACAGTTATGAGCAGGTCTCCTATATAGGCTGAGTCCCAAGTTTTATGGCAAAAAGCTTCAGGGAATTGAGAAATACACAGCTACAACCTGCCCAGTAGTGGCACGCTGAGATTATCAAACAGGGGACGCATCAGGAATCTCCCCGAGCGGGTCCATACCGAAGACTGAAGTCTTCCTGGCGTTTGCTACCAAGCAGGCTCTTCATTTAGGTACAGTTCCCTGCGCTGGGAAGGCGGCTGTTCTGCTTTCAGCTGCAATGCATACGACGAGGAGGAATCTGGCTTGGAGCTCAGGTTAGCAGCTTCAATTACCTCCTTGTTACTTTAACGCATTTTAGCTAATTCAGGCTAATTGAAAGAAATTGCTCTCAGAGCGCTGCTGTCTGCAGAGCTCACGCACACGAAGGCGATGTTTTGGGAAGAGCTGCGACGTTATTGATAATAAAGGACCAAAATAAAAGGGATAAAGGAAATTCTATTTAAAAACAAATGAACGCGAGTGTCTCCGCACGTCTGAATTGTCATTCCCCTCATGAACAGCTCTCCCAGCTGATTGAAATGCACATGTTGTCCCTGGGGTAGATGGGGTGTTGGAAAAATAATTACAGGAGATGACAAATGAAGTAAATTATACCCAAACTGTAGCTATAAAGCAACAAAAAAAACCTGTCTGCTTCGTGCCTGATGTTTTGAGGTGTTTTTAAGTCTAGAAAGTGTAGAGGTTAATCCAATAAATATAAAACTGCTCGGCAGTTTTAGAACCCGTGCAACATTGCTCTTAAACACACCACAACCCACAGCGGCTACAGAGAAACGTGATTTCTCCTGGTAAAGGGAAAATCCTGCTTAGAGCCTTTCTAGAAAAAGGCTGCAGAAGTTAAAATTTAATGACCTGACTGCATAAAAAGGATTCTGAATTTATTAGAAGTCCAGGCTTGCTTACATGAAATAGCTGTTTCATTCTGAATCCTTGGATGGCGTGCTCCGGGTCAGGAGGTGACAGGCTGCAGAAGGACGCGCAGCCTGGTCGGGACCTCAGGCGACGCCGCGGAGCTGCGTGGTTCCAGCAGCGCCCATTCTGGGCACGTCATGCGCGGCCCAGACCAGGCTCCTGCTAACGACAGCAACGATAGCGCTGATGGACTAAAAAGCAATTATACCTTCTGCTTCCAGGAGACAGACCTACGAACAGTTGGTATTTATTACTTACTCTCCACTTCATTAAATATGGGTTGTTATAAAAGGGAAACAACGGCGGTGTGACTGTTGTTTACATCCAACCAAGAAACACTTGTATGTACCAGAGGGTACAGCAGTTGGGTTTTCATTTCCACAGCTGTAGCGATTCAAGCAGCCTGGCACAAGATACTCCTCACTCCAGGCAAAGCTCAGTGTTACTAAGTGCTTACTTGACGTGCAAACCTAAAGGCTGAACCATGATCAGCACGGGGAAATAGATTTTGACTCGTGCAGCGGCAGCACCTCCGCTTGGTGATTTGCTGACCGTTGGCTCTTGTCCTCTGTGGTGGGAAACAGCAGCCGGGTGAGGGACCTGCCAGGTCCCTGAGCTGCCCTCGGGCACCCTCCCAGGTGCTCAGGAAGCAGGAGGACAGCAGCCCCGCGATGCCGCCCCAAAAGACGCAGCTCCCAGACCTGCAGAACGCCTGGCAGGGACACGGTGCAGAATGGAATAAGCACCGCAGGTCGGGGAGCTCAGCCCCACGCCCCGCAACTGGACCAAAGGCGCTGCTGAGATCCCTTCTGCTGGGCACAGAGCTCCAGCACGCACTGCTCTAGTGCCACGAGGCAACTACTGCAGTTTACGAGGGTTTAAATACGAGGGACACAGTAAATTGAATTGAACGTACCATTTAGAATGACGTCGGCATGAATAGCGTGCGTTCAGGTTGCAGTTTTTATCCGTGGAGGGACCACAGACCGGGAGGGGCTGGTGGCAGGGCAAATGGCAGCTCAGAGGAGCTCGCTGGAAGCAGCCGAGGGACTGGCTTTTCCCTGAACAGCTCAGAAACTTTAAGTGCTGCCTTCGGGAGCGCAGGGCTGAAGATGAAATCACAGCTATGCATTTTAATTTAATCAGACGAAATTATTTTTTTCAGCTGCTAACACCAAATTAGCATCACATTGTCCATTAAAGCACCACTAGAAAAGAAAAAAGATGCAAATTAAACCTAAAGCTGCGGCTGATGCAGGGAATAGCACAGAAACTAAACGTGGGGGGGAAACATGGTACAAACTGCAAGGATTAGGAGCCTAGCTCCAGCAGGTCGAACTTCAAAGATTAAAACCTGAAGAATGTTCTTTTAGCGCTGCTGGAGCGTGAGTTTCATGAACCTTAGGACACAACGATCCTCGTGGGGCCCTGCCTGCTCTCTAGGGCTCTGTGCAAGCCCCACAGCAGAGGAACGGATGCTCCTCTACGCCCGCTACGTCTGTGGGTGCATGCACTGCCTCGCTGGTGTGCGGCGTACAGGACACGTGCTGTGCAATACCTGAAATCATTGATCACCACGTTTCTTCCTTCCAAAAGCTGACGTGGCCAAATTGCTGCTGGCGCACGGCTCACACGCCAGGTTTTTCTCCCTAAATTCACCACAGTGTAAACATTTAATGAGTACAGTTCAGAAACAAAATAAAAACCTCAGCTCGGAATTAAACGGTGCCGTAACAGAGTTAAGATTTGAATTTCAGATGTAATTTTTGCTTCTGATGTTAATGCAAATCGCTTGTGAATACAGAATGAAGCATTTTGTTGTCAGGTACCCTGCGAGATGGTTGAAGGCGAAGCTGGAGTACAGCGCCGCCTCCTTCCACTACTTGGAAGAAAAGGTTTAAAAACCCAAGTTCATAAGGTAATTTAGTAAAACCTGTTTTTATCAAAAGCCCCCTGGATTCGCAATCCACTGTCAGCAGAGATGCTTCCCGGCTGCCCGTGGTTTGGCAGCACGGAGCTGGGGAGCAGGGGCTGCTCAGGGCCAACCTGCTGGAGGAAAGCCCCCAGGTTTTGGCAGATGTGCTGCGTGTGAGCAACGATTTGCAGCCTCTGTGGGTGAAAGTCAGAGCTCGGTTAACCCTGCTGAATTTGAGCTCTAATGGCTGAATGTCTAGGCAGTATTTTGAAGTGTTAATAAGCAGAGAGCACGCAAAGCGAAGAATCAGCTGCATGGCTGTTATTTCAGCTGCTGCTAACCTACAGAATTATTTAAGAAAACCCAACAGATTCATTTCCACTTTTGAAACCCTTCGTGCTACCAAAATTCCAGCTGCCTCTCAGTCATGCTGCCACCCGCGGTTGGTCACGGTGAAACCCATTTGCACATCAGAGTACCGGGCGAGCTAACAGCTGTAGGCACCAATGAGACCTCCCCTGTGGGCTGAAACCCCAGGGCAAGACAGAGGAGCTGGGATGAGAAGGGCCGGAAAGCTGAGGGGGCTCTGGCCAGCTGGAAGAGCCGCCCCGCAGAAACCTGCTGCGCTCAGAGAGCCCAGGAGCAGGTGTGACACAAGCAAAGAAAGAAAGCACGAGGTAAAGTTTCAGTTCCAGAACCAAAGACAAGACGCCTGGAAGTGCACTACCAAGAACAGTAATATTTTGAAAGGGGAAGGAAGAAACAAAGAGATTCACACTCGGTGGTTTATACCAAGGTATCAAGATCTCCCCAAAGCAAAGAGATCTGTGCCAAGGACCCCAAACCAGAACATAAAGCACCATGCGCTGCAATAAAGCAGTAATTCTACCCGGCAAAGCCCAAAATGAAAGCTGACAATTACACCAGAGCAGGACTGATGCCGACTGTGAAACCAGCCTGCTGGTTAGGCTGCGTCTCAAGCCTAGCCCCTCATCTTTCTGTAGGTGCTAACTTAATTACCTCCATTCAGGACGTGGATGTACCACACGGCGACACAAGCTCCCCAGAGGAAGTCAGCAACAAGCAAGTTGAATAGGAAATGGGTTTTGGTGCTTCTGGTAGAGAGATCGTTCAGCATAACCACAGGTTGTTGCTTGGCAATCCGCAGGAATTCATTCAGGGCTGCCAATCTAAGGCATTACTGGAGTATTTTAGGCAGCAACACATCCGTAGATATAACACAGACACACTTTTTTATGCTTGCAGTAACATGTATAATATATAAACTGCTAGCTGAGTACTACGCAAGTTCTTGCTTTATACACAGTGCAACAACATTTTCTTTCCAAAGGCTGTCTCTTAAAAAAAAAAAAAAAATCAAATCAGAGAAAAAAATGTTTAAAGATAAATAATGCAGAGCCGTTCCCAGAAAAGCTGGAGAAGGAAATCCAAGAACGTGCCCCTCCTGCTTTTTTCTTACAAGAAACCTGAAGGGTTTTCTTTGTTGCTCCTGACACCACAGGAGCACTGAAAAGGAGAAGATCTGTTTGGGGAAGCGAGGGGTGGGAGCTGCTGTGCTTTTAGGAGACTCGATGTTCTGCCGTCACCGCGGGCTGATGCAAATCTGAAGCCTGGAAATAGCACAGAGCTGGTTTGTTATCCCAGGAACAACACTCACCCTTAAACGCTGCCAGCATCACTTGGAGAAGGACAGCTTTCTTGGCTGCATTTGTCCGGCTTTTTGCGGCGACGTACGTACTACCCACGTTTGTGTGCCCAACGTTACGCACTGGTAGGCTTCAACCTGCACCACCGTACTGCGTAGGTATCCATGCAGCGTCGATGATGCAGAAACAAATAAGGGGCTTAAGCAGTTACTGAAGCCAGTACACCGAGTATAAAAGTGACCAGCCTCGTGGATAACTAGTCCCCGTTAACATGATGGGTTTTAATGAGTTCTTTATCAGCGCAAGTCTGGCATCGGCCTTTATCATCTCAGTACGCAAGATACGCACGTAAATGAAATCAGTTTCATCATCTTAGTCCTCACCTTTTCACTAAGCATTGATCTGAGTCCACCAAGCTTCGGGATGGGAAACCTTACCAATTACTTAGGCAAAATGCGATCTTCTCCCCAGACGGACGCAGGTACTCCGTGCAGAGACATGCTTTCTATCACCCCATCAGCTTTTACAAGCAAATTCCTAACAAGAGCTGAAGGATATTGCACAACTTACTCACTCCCACGGTGTGCTACTTTGATCTACACCCTCTTATTCCTATGTTTGAGAACGCAACATATTTTTTAAGTGTCCACCTAAGAAGGGAAGCCTACCAAAGCAAACACTACGCTGCACAAACAAGTTCCCACCTGGACAAGCGATACAAAGAAAAATGAGCTATGTTACATTCCGTAACACAATCCAGCTGCAGTTCAACTGGGACAAGCAGTACAGGAACTTGTACGGTGTGAAATGTGTGCACACAGGCTGAGCAACTTCAAAAGCACACTTTGAGAAGTCTGAGCGCCAACAGAGTGCCAAGAAAATGACAAGTTTCTGAGCCGTGGTTCTGGGATGCAAGTTGCTCCAAAGCAGAAGACGCGTGCTGCTGCACAACTCCAGGCTTCAGCCAGCCTCCGAGCACCCTGCCGAACCTCGCAGCCTGGACACTTGCAGCTGCTCCCGTGTCCTAAAAAGCAGTCCAGCAGCAGAGGCCTGTTTCAACCAGGTATCACCTCGTCACTACCGTACAGACAAGCAGCGGGCATTTTTGGGGACAACTACCGCAGTAATTGCTGACAGCGCCGAGCTGACGATTTGCCAACAGCAAAAAGAGAGTCCCTTCCTTAAGCCACTTTTTATAAACTTTAAATCTTGGTAATTTACTCCTATCACTGTATATGAAGCGTGACGATCTGCAGCAGCTCCCGTTCCAGGGGGAAGCTGTCAGGCTGATTAATACGAACATAAAGTTACATTATTAACACTACTGAAGGGCAGATTTCTGCTGAGCGTGAGCTGTCATAGCTGCTCCGATGAGTTATAGACCGCAAACTGCCGCAGACCTTACCAATAAAGGAAGGTTGCCCCTTTCATTCCCAGGAGCAATGCTGAGGCAGGCAGGGGATGAGAGGACAATGAGAAGAGAGAAGGAGAGCACCAGGAGAGAGAACAGCTCGGAGCAGCTCTGCTGCTTCCCTTGCTGGGGAAACAGGTTGAATGAGCTCTGGCCTCTCTTGCTGTGCCAGTAAGACTGAAGAGAGGTGTAGGAAGGAAAGAAGCCTTGAGCTGGGGAGCACAAGGAGCTTGAACAGCCAAAAAGCCTCTTCCTTGGAAAGAGAACAGACGGAGGTGAGAGCAAGCGGTAAAAGGAGATGTGAGACTGGGAGAACGCGCAGGCGTCGGGAAGAACTCACAGTTCCTGCTGGACAGGGGACACGATGGTTCAAGGCAAAGGCAGCAGGTCCCATGCTAACGTCACGTTCATGTGCCGTGTCCCTTCCACCTGCCCAGACAGCACGTGATACAAATCTGGGTGGTTCTGCCGCAGGAGGTCCAAACTCAGCTTGCTCTGCTTGCAAATCATAGCAGTCCCTCGCCAGCCACTCATAAAGGAGGAATGAAGAAACCAAAATCATAATTAAAAGACCAAAATTAGAGGATGTAACAGTCTCAGTGAAACTTGGGGATTTTTAAGGCACTCTTGTGGATTTTAAGCTTTGGTAATACTCTGCTGCCTGTGGTTCTCCAGCTGCCCCCCCTCAGAAACTTGCTTAAGAGATTCTTATACATTCGTGCATTCAGCAGAGCACAATAAAAGCCCATCCATCAGAGTCAACTTGACGAGACATTTTCCTGCAAAACCTGCAGGGAAGATAAAGGGTGGTTATTCATAAACTTGTTTTATGGGTACACCTCCTGAAAGCACCTTACGATGTACTGTATTTGGATCGCCACCAAAGCCTCACGCCTCAGTTGTGAACACGAGACACATTTCATATTTATGACAGGCAAGAAACTTTGGGACAGACCTCCACGGGAAACAGCAGCTGGAAAAAATTCTCCTGCAGAACAGGAAGGAGGGCACCCACTTAAAGATAACCATGGGATGCTGCTCAGTGTTGTTACCAGGAGGTGGGAGCTGAGGAAGAGAGGAATTTCTGCTTTAATCTGGCAGTCAGCTCTGGTCAGCACACACCAGAAAAGTTTATTTTCTATAAATCCACACCAAGAGCCTTCAGTGAATCAGCTCTGGCTGCAGAATGAGCCATGACATTCATCACCGGCAGTCAGCACCCCCAGCAACCCTCTCCAGGCTACTTCAAGAGCCAACTTCTCCACATTCAGCGCAGGGTGAGCCTTAGACATAAATCTGGCCTTGCACGTGGTGCTTCTGTGCAGGTTGCAGGACACTTTTTCTCCCAAATCCCAAACGTGAATGGTCACGAGACCAAACAGAAGCCACGCCAGGGCTTTCACTGCAGTGAAAGCCATTAACACCAATGCTTCCCTGAAGAGCACAAAGAATTACATTTCTATTATTGAAAATGACACTTTGCATCATCAGCAGATGCCGATGCGTTCTTCTGCCTCACCTCCATGCTAATGGCCTGAAGGCCTTGCTGCCTCCTCAGCTGCTCTGAGATAAATATTAATGAAAAAGTATGGGGTAAGCACTCAAGGGATTCCTCTGAAGCTACCTGAAACTAAGTAAGTGCTTTAAAATATTTTTTCCAGCAAATCCTTTCCTCTATTTGCTGGTTTGTGCTTTGGTTTCTCCTCAGTCACATTTAAAGCTCACATAAAAATAGGTCTGATGCTTCTGAAGAGCTGGCAGGCAGAGGACAGGAGCTCTGCACCCAGCACCAAGGGCACCCCGAGGAAGCGAAGCGCGATTTGTCACAAAGCTCTCGGGGCACAACCTTGCCCTCCGAGGGGCGGCCTCGCAGGGTGGGCTGCACCTCTCAGCGCTCGACCTCTGGGCACCGATGGCCACTGCCCCGCGGCTCCTACAGGCCACCCTGCTCTGTCCTCAGGCAGACTTCTGCTTCCAGAACGGATCACGGCCGGATCCTGTCCTATTCTGAATGAATGTTTAATGAACCTCCACTCATAAAATAAAGATGAATGAAATGAATGTTACTCTCTGAGTAAAGGATACTCCACGTGCATTTACACCGTTCGTGTGTCCTGAGCGCTCGTGCAGGGGAAGGTACCGGTAATTTGTTCGAGGCACGGTTCGGCTCCGTACCTGCTTGCAGGGATGATGTTTATGCTCTTAACAGGCAACGCGTGGCCTGAAAACAGCAGCCAGGCACAGCACTTTCTGCTTTCCTCCTCCTCCGAGCAGACATTTTCAGAGAGAAGTCACCCCACGCCACACGCTATAACACAGCCTAAATCCCCAAGTAAATGTAAAATGAATAGTCTCTCGTTTGCACTTTCTAAAAATAGCTCAGATGCACATTGTGCTATGAATAATTCCTCAGTTTAGGAATACTGAAGTGCCTTTTAAATTTCAGACTGCGCAGCCTGCAACTTGGACAAGTGACATTGCTAGGGGCTCTTCTGCTCAGCAGGGTAAGCCGCCGTCGTTTGCTCTTCATAGCATTGCTGCCAGCGCTCCGTTCCTCAGTTCTTCAGGCTGATTTGCTTTCCCGATGCCGTACTTCACACGTCCGTATCCATAAAGGCTACCAAGGGGGTGTTTTCCGTTCCTAACTCACAGGTATCTTTACACCTGCCAGTTACTGCATCCAAAGTCAACAGAGACCAGGCTTGTCCTTAAGGGACAGGGGATGGAGCTGCCAAGGCCGGCTGAGACCGGCATAATAGAGGAGGAGGAGCTGCGAGAGGAGACAGCAGCAGCTGCTTCCACCAGCCAGGGTCACCCTTCATTGTCCCTGCTGTCCCCCCAGCCATCTCCCCCAGCTCAGAAATCCCGCTGGGACCCCCGGAGCCGCCCCCTGCCCTGCCAGCCCACGGCTCTCTCTGCCCAGCAGCACCCCGCTGCGTCCCGGCCATGCCCAAGGCTCACGGTGCAGCCAGGAGGCGCGACCTCGTCTCACTGCCAGGCCTCACCAGCCCCTGTGGCTCGTCTAGTGTGACCTGAGCCTCAAGTTTTTGAGCTGAGCCGTGAGGGTTTCTTGGTATCTGCATTTTGCAGGTCAGCTTGAGACAGTGCAGCTTCATCTCTGAAGACGGAAAGCGTTCACAACTGCATTGAAACCGTAACGAAAAGGGGCTGGGAAACCTGTGGCCGCTAAGCTCCTGGTCTTCAGATGCCTCAAACTGGACATCCAAAACTCTTTTGTATTCCAGTCTGCTCATAAAGTAGCACGGACAAAAATAAAAATTAGAGGCTTCTCAATAAAGAGGAGCTAGGTAAACACGTATGTCAAACCCAGAGTGGATCGTTTTGCAGAAGCGTAAGCACAACATGACTGTTTTAGTACATCAGAGAAAATATGTCTTGGAAAAACCTCATCTGATTTAAAAGGGACAGAAATAAGCCTGGACACGGATTTGATTCACCAAGTTAATTAGGAACTCGTTTTACTTGCATTAACTGCATATTGATGATAGCAATTACTGCTGATGAAGCTGGAGAGCTGCTTTCAGCATGTGCCAGGCACAGCTAATGACACGGATTTCCTCTCGCTGACCACTGTGGAAACAAGAGCCCTCTGAAGATGTACCTCTGCTGTCACTTGCTGATTTTCTCATCTCGATGAACTTAACTCACAGTCACTTAGAGGCAATTTAGGAAGAGTCATGCTTTAATTGACAGTTAATTGCCCAAGGGCTTAATTGCTTCCTTACATGTGAAGTTGGACAGGAAAAAAGCTATCATTAGAGCCTGTAATTTAGCACAGAACTTTCTGGCTCTGAGCATCCCGGCCTCAACAGGGCCTATAAATAGCAGGGACAGGAGCCGTGCAGCGCCGTGTCGCACGCAGGAGCTCGGGGCCAAGGCCCCGGACGCGGTGGCAGCAGCAGGACAGCCGGTGCCATGCCTGCAGCTCGGTACTCACCGCGGTGCTGCCAGCAGGAGCATCGTGTCGGGTGCCGCTCACCAAACCCGCCTGGGTGCCGGCTTTTGTTCAGGACAGGAACGTCCAGGTTGCAAGCGGCGACCTCTCTCCTGGCCGGCAGAACACGACGTGTTCGAGCTCGCGGTGAGCATCAGCGTCAGATTATTCCACTCAGAGCAAACTGAAGAATACCGAGCGGTTATGCAAGAGGCACCACGGACGGTCACGGCCATGTTGCTTCCCCCGGACTTTGCATAACAGCTGTCTTAAAGAGCTATTCTCTTCTCATTTATTCCCTTCTCCTGAAAGCCCCAGTTATTCCAACAGCTCACCACACCGGTAAAGCAGAAGCTGAAATCCTGTTCGTCAGGACAGGCAAATTAACACGGCCTGTATTCACCGCGCTGTTTGTACAACGTGAAGGAAAACGACGTCCTTACCTCGACAAACACAGCTAAAGCCGGCACAACGCCGTAACGTCAGCTACCTCTAGAAGTGTTCCACAGCAGTTTCTGTCAAACAAGTTCTTAAAGCTTTTATCCCTTTCTAAAATTTTAATCTCAATAGAAAAACAAACAGACTGTAAATTGCCAGTCTTCCTACCAAAGGTGACGTTTAAATCACTAAGCTTTCTCTAAGTGTGACCACCAATAAGTAACTGCCCCCCGGCCGTTTCAGGCCGCAGAAGGAACACGAGCAGCTCCGTGCCGCTAACTGGGCTGCGGCACAGGCAAGTCAAAGAGGTGAGAGACCACACGATGCTGGGGAGGAGAGCACCAGGGACCTGGGGCTCTTCAGGGAAACAGCTCTAAAAACAGAGCCTGCAATTCTGTGACTACACGGCTCTGCTAATTAATTCCTGGTGGCGATGGTCGAGAAGTAACTTTGTTCCGTTCTGCTGCTGATTTTCCTTTCTCTTGCCCTATAAACGTACACTTCGATATCACTTTTGAGTGCCTAATAAAAATACACAAATTCAAAGAGACAGATGGATCAAATACTACTAAACCACAATCTCTTCTCTTGCTCCGTAACCAGGAGCAGAAGAACTTACCTTGCACGTCCGTGGTTTTGCTACAACAGAAAAGCGTGTAAAGGTTTACATCCGAAACAGCAAGAGAAGCACACAAGACTTACAGGGTAGCTGTTCATGGAAATCAATTCTGGAGTGAACAATTAGCTATCCCAAAGGCAAACTCCAGAAACTCCAAGTGCCTGTGTGCCTCCACCTCATTTAACTTGAGATGTTAGGTAGTCATCTAAAATTATGTATACAGTCACTTTGTAAGAATCGTAGAAAAGACTAGAAGCACCTGTGGCTGTGTAAATGCCGACAATATTTTGTCATTAAGTTCCCTGTTCCACCGTCTAGCATCGTGCCTACCACACCTCCTACGGAATGCACTTCCATTGCATTACTTCATAAATTTAAGCGTATTTTGGAACTGAACCCCATGCAGCACGCAGCAGAACCGCCTGGCCCCACGGCTACTGGCATGTGAAGACGCCAAGCCCAGGAGCCAGATCCAAAGCTACAGCTGCCCCCGGCCACCAAGCACTTGACAGGCGTTAAGAGGAGTATCTCCAACAGCTCTCGTGGAAAAATTAACCCAGCTTCAGTTCAGCAGCCCCAAACCAAGCGTCCCCAAAGGGAACCAATTTCAAGGTGATACCAGGATGTACTTCACTAGGCCTAAAGAGATCAGTTTTTAAGTTAACTCCAGAAAAACAATCCTTATTTTGGAGCATCCGTTGAAAGCCCCCCCTGCTCTCAGTTGAAGGCTCCATCCCAAGAGCAGCTAAAGCACTCGTAAAGGTATCATCACCTGCACCCACCCCTACCCAAACTCATTGTGTCAGCCAGGTCCTGCTCCCAAAGCGGGGACAGAGCACCTGGCAACCGGACCAGCCGGAAAGGGATCTTCGATTTGAAGGGAAAGACCTTCTTTCCTAAACAGATAACTCCCTTACTCGGAAAGCTTGAAGTGAAGTTAATTGATATGTAAATATCAAACCAACAAAACATTTCATCAGGAACAAGCATTTCAGGAGGGAAGGTAGGTTTTTGTTAATCGGTATGAACAGCAAAGGCAGAGGCTACCCTGCTAATCCACGCTGACGTCTCTCTGAAGCCATCCAACTCTGGTCACATGTGGTTTTTTGCCTTAAGAGCCAAGAAATTAAAAACGAAGCGCGTTGTGCTCCCAGCACAGCACTTGTTAAGAAGGGAAAGCCTAAATTGATACAACCGGGGAATCATATGAAAGAGAAAGACACGGTCCTGTGATCATTTATTTCAGATTCCTAGCAGCTCCTGGGGAACTGCTCGCATGCCTGCATCACAGGCAGCTGATTTTATCTTCTGTGAGCAAAAAGGACCCGCATCCTTGTGGAGAGCTCTGCAAGGATTCACTCCCAGACTGGGAATAAAGTCTCGCACTCGTTATGGAGCTCTATTACCCCACATAAACCCCCCAGTGGTTGCTCTTTCCATCCCAAAGCCACTCACACTACAATTAAACGTCACTGGGTAGCTGTATAATCCTCCTTTTTTACTGCCTATGGGAGAGCTAGTTTTTAATATTTGATATCATTAAACGTTTAGCTGGATGCGTACACGATCCTCAGCCCTGTGATATCCAATTTGGGCCCATCTGTTAGGAAACGGCGAGGGCCCAATTCACCAGGCTCGTATCAGGCTTCCTGAATTATAAACACCAACCCCCCACAGCAGCAGGGGAAGATGCCAGAAGCAGTTGCGAGGGGTGCTGATCCCCGTGACAGGGACCCGACCAGAGGAGCAGCAGGGCTGGCCCAGGCGCGAGACGCTCCCTGAAGTTACCTGGCACTGCCTGAACATTTCAAGGCTGTTTTTCTGAACCGCTGCAAAGCCATGGCTGCAGTTACCTCTCCTCAGAGCGCACCAGATGGCATCGGGCTATTTGGGGATGCAACTGAAGGACGCCGCCCGACCGAGTTTTATAGCAAGGTTTTATCTAACACCCAAAGCCCCTTTCTGAACACAGACGATTTAAACAGAAAGCTCTTTTGTCACAGCAGCCAAGCCTGCTTCAGAGTGGGCTGACATTCCTGCGAAAGAATAAGGCGCCTGAGCGAGCGAAAGCCTCGCGAGGAACAATTGCCTTCTATCAGGACACGATGCAAAGCAGGCGGATTGGGGTTTTCACCAGTTTTGGTTTCACACACACGACGCATTGTTCTGCTTCGCTTTCTTGCCCTTGCCTTACGGCGCCCAAGCACAGGCGCTGCCTGCTGGGGAAGCACCTGCGGTTTCTGCAAAAACAGATATTTGTTGGCCTATGTGAGGGCCCAGACCTTCATCAAATTAACAGAGCGCTACCTGGAGCAGACGACTCGTACAGGAGATTAATTAGGAATCCACCAAGTGCCACAGCACTGCCAGGCAACTCCTCGCTCTTCCCACGTGAGAACTGTTGATGTTGCCCCACAGTGAACAGTTAACGCGCAAAGCTGACCAAAACGTAAAATATTTGGCTGTGTTTTGCAGTGGCTTTTTATTTCCTTACTGTTGGTACCTATTTCTGTACCTGGCCTTGTTCTGTGAATTGCATTCCACACCTCTGGAAGGCTACGTGCTCCTCCTGTATAATCCCAGACCACAATTTGCTTGAATAAAACTAGAAAATTAACTACTTATTAAGTGCTTGGAAACAGCACCCCAGAAAGACGAGACATGCCTGGCACAAGGAAATTGATGAGTGCGTCGTGGTGCTGCAAAATTTAGCCCTCGGGTGCCCAGACTGTCAGTCAAGGAAATTATAATAGCAAGGGTGACAGATGATGGGGACCTGGCCACTGACAGCTTAGCTCGGAGAAAACAGGGCGAGAACTGTACATTTTAACCTCACACTTGGAGGGAGAAACAGAAGGGCGGCCAGGACGGCTTTCAAGGACTCTCCCAGAATGTGGACAGAGAAAAAGATGGGGCAAAAAAGGTGCTGACAAAGGAGCATGAAGGAGAGGAAGAAGATCAACTACTGCCCAGGAAAGGCTAAGACAAAAACCACCAGGAAGTCTGAGTTGATCGCGATCATAGGATGAGAGAGAGCTACAAAGAACACCAGAGAGCCCCGAGTTTTAGGAAGAAAGATGCTGTCAAGGATGCGATAAACTGCAAGTCACGAATGAAAGCACTGAAATGGAATACAAGATCTTGCTGTAAAAACAACTGTATCAACACCGGGCTACAGAATGGATCGTAACGGCGAAGAAAAGCTAAATGCAAACAAGTCTGATTTGTTTTCCCTCTCATGTTGGGGACTGCGCCTACGTCAGCATCCCCCCATTTAAAGGGCAAAGAGTTTGTGGGTACAGCTCAAAGGCAGCTCAAACATCAGAGCCTGGGGGGACCGCTAGGCAGGGAGTGCAGCGTGTCCTCTGAAACCTTAGGAACAGCACTTAGGAACAGTCTGAGACACAGAAGAGGAACATCAGTGACTCACGTGTGATAGACTGGTGCCAAAATACAAGCTGAGAAAGGCACTCAGCAAAAAGAAAGGAACCAAGCCGTGCTCGTGGCACTGGACAGCTCTTCAGGTGCACCAAAGGTATCGGCAGTTACCTACCCGGCATCGCGTCCTGCTGAAGTGAGAGACAGGTCCCAAAGTTATTCTAGGCAATGCTGGATGGGACAAGATAACTTGCAAGGGTTACTCAGGTTTGGCTGAGCTACGCCAGAAGAACCAACTCCTACTTATCGGGTCAGGGGGTTGTTTTAGGCTATTTCCCACAGCAATGCTACAGCTCCAAGGAGACCTGAAAAAAGCAAACAGGCTTCTGAAAGAAAATCAACATTTCAGTTCTACACATTAGGATTTCCGCGTCTCCCAAAGGACAGCACGCTCCACCCAAACTAACAAGTAAACGGATGACAAATACGTGAATCTAAATGCAGCGCTGGGAACAGTTTCTTCTCTGCTTGAAGTTTCCAGATCCATTTATAGCATTCACGATTTTTTCAAAACTAATTTAAAACAGTTCTCGTAAGGTTAATTCAGTTCCTCCCTCTACTGTCTCTATTTCATTTCTGGTTGTCCAGCAATGCAGCTTAATCCCTCGCTGTCCAAATTCTTTATAAAATTATGTGCTTACCACACGGATAATCCTTATTGACAAGCAACCCATTAAAAGCAGGGCTAGATTCCTAGAAGGCTTATATGAAAAAAACAAAATAGAATAGCTTCTTTAGGCTCTGGAAACAAAACTTATAAAGCAACAATAACTACACCATGCTATTATTTCTAGAATAGCGTACTTTGAAGTATAATTGATTTTGCATGGAATCAATTTTAAAATTACAGGCTCACTGTTTCTTGTCTTAACCCCTTCAAAATGTTGCCTTCAGAGCAGGTTGAACAAATCCTAAGAAAATTGCTACTCTAAAATCTCTGAGCCTTTACAACTGCAACATCTTCAGAGCTTTCAGCCCTCAAGTTTGTCGTGTGAGGCTGTTTTCAGTGCATGCAAGAAATTCTCATCAATTTGTTTATCTATGTCTCTCTAACAGCTGGAATGCCTTCTGCCACACAATACGGATTTAACACCAAGACACCTCTTTTGTGGCTAACTCAACAGATGGAAGCACAAAGTCACTTTTACTGTGTTCCCTGCTACTTCCACAAGCTCTCCTACAAATGAAGCGGTGATGAAGCGCTACTCCCAGGTACGTTCATCACAGAAGGTCTGTCTTCACTTTTTTGAAAACAAAGCCAGAGGAGACACTCCCCTTTATTTTTATGAACACGACAAGCCATCTTTTTTCCTTTCAACGTTACATCAGTACTTATTTGTGGACCGACAGGTGGTCTGGACCAGACCTACCAGGCTCCCTCAGCTAAATATTTATAGTGTAGCCGGACAACGTAACCTGCACGGAAAAAAATAAACACACCATCGCCCTCCAAAATTTGCTGGATCATTGTCACCACGGGTTTGAAACAAAGTGCCGAAACAGTTTGAAACAAAGGTCTAAAGAAACTTTCTGGAGTGCAGACGAGGCAGACGAACAAAGCCAGCGAACACCGTGCTCTGGAGTGGGACTAAAGCAGCACACGGAGAAACCCAGCAGCAAACTGCTGCAAGCTTCTCACCACACCGGGTCACCCTATCCGGTGGGACCAGCCGCCACGCTTCTCTGAAGGTCTGCATTGGCTGTCATCTCTTTTATTGGTAGCATTTTAGGAAATTCTATTATTTCCCTTCCATTTTGCTCTGCCTGACTTTAACCACAGATCTGAAGCAATCAGAGCTCTTTCTTCAGCATCAGTTACCGGAGTCTGGCTGCCCACCCGTGTTCCGCTCGCACCGATTCCAGCGAAGAGCCAGATGGCATTAACCACGCCTGGACAGGCAAGGCCACACCGTACCAGAGCCAGCCCAGACAATCCTTTGCTTTAAAACTCGACAACCCCCAAAGCACCCATTCGAAAGCTCCGGTCCCTCGAGGCAGGCAGGCAGCAGAGCAGAGCTGGCTGCCACCCTTGGTGCAGAGGAGCGGACCAATTAAGCCACGTTCCGTGGTGCAGGACAGCGTGGTGTCTGGGGCCTTATTCCTAAAACTTGCAGCCATTGTTAGATAATCTGACTTCTCTCGCTAAGTTCTGCTAAGCCGAAGAGGAGACACAAACCAAACAAACGGAACGTCTGCTTTTACATTAAAGGAATTAGAAATTCATAAGCGCAGCTCAGAGGACGCCAGGCAGGTCAAGCTGCGCGAAAGGCAATTTGGAATTGCACACGTTTCCAACGGCAAAGCGAAAATAAATCACAGCACTGAGAATCTGAGAAACACAGTCAGCGAGGCCAAGACAACAGGAGTTACCTTACCAAACAAATATAATAAGGTGTAATTTCACTAAGATCGAGGTTTGCTGCTATGGGAAGTGCTGGCTCAGAGCAAGGCAGCACCTCATCTCCAGCTTCAGCTCCTAACTCAGTTTATCGCAGTGACACACCCAGGAAAGCAAACCAAACAACAAAATCAAGACAACAAAACCAAGTTCTACCAAGTAACTCCTATTCCAGCCCCAGGTGGGCAGTCAGCCCCTTTTCTAACGACATGCTTTTTCTAGGAACACGTAGCTCCATCTTAGCCGCCTCCTGTCTGTAAGACACGACTGCTTTCTCTGTAGGAGCACAGCTACGAATAAGCCACTTGTTAACATTAGGAACGCCGCACAAACTCCACGCTGCACAAACAGAGAGCGCAGCTTTCTCCTTAGCAGAGCGACGGCTTCGTTACACGAGGTTTAGCTCACTAGAGGAGAGGCACACACGCCAAGGGAGGAGTTTCACCCAGAAGCCGATCTGCACGCCAGCTCGGGGACGCCCCGGAGGTGCCAGGCTGTGGCACGTCACCAGAGTTCTGTGGCCTCCGTGACAGGATGCCTGGAGCTGGTGCCAAGAGAGCCGCGTATCTCCTCCAATTGCATTTATGGAGCTCCAAATATAAGGCTTTGCAAAGCTGTATTTTACTTGCCTTTTAATGGCTGGAAGGAGAGGAGCAGTGCTGTTGTTCCCGCTGCCAACGTGCGTTAGCTCCAAAAGTGCAGCAGCTACTTTTAGCTCCGAGCCCTCAGATCCAGCCCCCACAGAGTTTCTCCTCTCTGTATTCTGTCTGCTTTGGAGTGCTGCGATGCTGTTAACTCTGCAATGAATATTAATAGTGCCTCTGAGGAGATTTCTTCTGCCTCTACTACCCCTAGCACGATATGAAGTGCTTGTAAACCTGCGGTTAGAGTTCACCGTATCAGAGACGACGAATTCATTGTGCCCCCGTACAATGGGTGCGCACAAAGCGTGCACGGCAGCACCACGTTAATTACCGATCCCACCTTCTTCCCAGGAAACGTGTTCTTTCACAAGACACCAACTACGGCTGGCTTGCTTCTGAAGAAACAATTACTTCTGCCATAGTTTCAGAGACTGACACAAAACCACAAGCAGGTTAACAGCCAAAACCAGCCACAGAAAGGAGAACAGGCATACGGTAAGGGGGCAGCAGCAGATAGTTGGGACACCGAGGCCAGAGGAGCTAAGCTTACCCTTGGAGCCAGTGAAGGGCTTGGAAAGGAAGCTTCTGAATAGGAAAAATATAACCAACAAGTCACAGGTGTAAAAAATGCAATGGAAGATTGGGTGGGGTAGAAAGCAGGTGCTGAAACATAGAGAATGAGTCACAGAAGTACTTTTATCACAAGGATCTTAACCTGAGGCACTGCCTTCAGAAGGCAGAGCAGGTTCTTTCTGCCAGGGTTGCACAGAAAAGGAAGTGTCTCAAAGTACAAGCTTTGTACAGAGAAACACGTCTAAGCAGAGGTCCCTGCCCCACGTTCCCTCTCCTCCTTTCATGCTGGCTCTAGCGTTAGTTCAAGCCTGCGGCCACCAGCTGAGGGGAAAAAAAGAAAGCTTCCGCCAATTTAGCTTCCTGAAGCTGCTCTTGACGGTCCGTCGAGTGTCAGGGCAGGAGCAAAGCAAGGTCTGGGCCAGCAGCAAGGGGAAACGGCCTCCTTCAGTTCAGCCTGACACCCCGCCACCACATCCTGGTTCCTACCGCTGAGCTCCTCGGCGTTCAGCAGATGAGCTGCGATACACGTGCCTGGGTGAGAACTAAAAGCCACCTTCCCAGGCTCCGTCTTCCTCCGCAATAACTGAACGTCTTTGCACCTTGCAGCGCAGCAGCTGAGAGCACAGGCGCAGCTGGGCACGATGGCAGGGAAGAGAAGCTGCAGCCGGCTGGGCCCAGCACCACGCTGCCTCGGTCTGCCGGGCTCTTACCCAGGGCCAGATCCTGACGAACACAGGCGGGTGGCTTTGAACTCGCTGGCTGGCATTGGCTACTTCGCTGGAAACAACAAAGCTTGTTAGAAGAGGTACTCTCATCTTGGAGAAGCTCCACAGGGTGTTTACTGTGATAGAGCAGGCCATTAGCGGTTACAGCAGAGCCCACAAAACCACACGGTGCTTTGCTTGAGGAGGTACCACCAGCCCAGCCGCAGGGAGCAGCCTCGGTTCAGTCTGCGCAGCCGACAAGCTGCTAAGTCCTTACTAGGCCAGCACCTCTGGGGAGCTGTGGAATTAGGAATGTCCTTTTTTTGTTTGTTATTTTAGGAGTGAAACTGTGGAGGAAACAAAGTCCACGGAGAGTTCATCTAGCAGCGAGACAGAAAACTTCCACCTGTGGTGTTTTGTGTCCAGAAAGAGAAAACAAGCGGGGTAGGCAGAAGGCAGCGATGCCTGTTAAAAGGCAGGTGCAATAACCGAGGATCTGCCCAAATCGCAGCAGCTGGCACAGAACAAGAGGAGTTGATCCTTTGGGGACTGGGCACCTCTGGCGTCAGGCAGAAGAGCAGGGCCACGGGACACTTAGGAGCCCGTGTCTGTATGGTCCCACGACCACGGAAAACACCTGGAGAAGAGGGAGGGGAAGCACAGAGAACAGGAGCTCCCGTCCTGCTGGCAGCTTGCCCTTGCACTGGGTTGGGTGAAGCAGGAAACCCTGCAGGATTTTAGGACCTGTATGTTGGTGTAAAGAAACTTAGTGCAAACAAATTAAATGTCAACCCGCCAGCACCTCTGGATACAGCTGAACACTACGAAAATACGGACTACAGGCTGGGGAAGTCTGGTTCGAGCCGGTTTTGATGAATTCGAAAAGAAAGAGCAGGAAACTACATATGGCAAATTTCCTGCTGACACCCGCTCTAACTTCACACTGCAGCCCTCACTGGAGATGGGTGCTTTTTCACCGCATCCAGGAACTGAAATGTTCTGCCAGTTGTTTTCTGCTTTTTTTTTTTTTTTTTTTTTTTAGGAAAAAAAAAGACACGCCATTGTCAAAAGAAAAAGTATTGATCACACTGAAGGTTTTCTAAGAGATTTTCAACAAACGTGCAGACAACTTTTTGGCCCTGTTAGGGCATTTTTCTTTTTCCTAGTATCAAAGTATTCCTGCTGCAGGTGTTTCTCTTTCTCAGAGGCAGAGAATACCAGGACGAGCACCTGAAAAGCAAACGACTGCCGAGCTCTCTCTGCTCTTTGATGCCGGCGGTTACCACATCTGCCTCTCTTCCACGGAGGCATCTCTGACAGGCCAGCAGTCTAGTGCAGAGTTTTGCATCAGCTGGAAATACGTAACTCAGGAACCATTCACTCAATTATTTTTTTAAGTCCCCCAGTCCCTAGGACTAATCAGAACCTATTCAAATTTGAACTCCTGTTTCACTAAGTTTTAATCCCCAGAGTTCGATTCTGTTTCCCAGGAACTTAATGGGGCCACATGAAAAGAATTCCCACTGTGCCTCTAGGACATTTCTGGTGTGTTCCAGGCTTCCGTGCAATCACAGCTTGCTGTATTTCCTACATTTCCTTCTTGCCAACATGGCATCAGAATTCAGCATGACATCTCCACGAACTATTGCCACTTTCTGATGCGTTACGATGAAGTCTCACGCGAACATTTAACGTCCAATATCACACTGAGGATTTTTATTTCTGCATTTAAAGACCAGGACTTGACAAGGAGCCCGTGTGTACGTGTGCAAATACAAATACCTAACACACGTTCTGTTACTGCTAGTAGACTAAATCAAAAGGCACATGTCCCAAGAAAGCTGCCTGCTAAATGAAATTCTTCTAGTGCCACAGACATTTAACCAGCGCCACCAGTTTGGATGCTCCTTCTGTCCCGCCACACCTCCAACTTAGCGGCAGGGAAGGCTGACTGCAGGCGTACAGGGCTCGGCCCAGAGGAAGAATTGGCTGGCATTTACTTGTACCATCTGTGTGTAACAGCTGGGGCCTTTCTGATAAGGCAAAGAAGGAGCGTTTCTTGGAAAACTTGTATAAAAATTTATAAAATCCTGCCTTGGAAGAAATGTATATTTAATTTCATGTATAATTAAGAATACCAACTGGAGCTCCATGCATCACAAAGAAAGCAAATCCATCCTCCTCGCAGGGTAGTCCACGGGCACGGTTACTCGGGCCGATCACTCGAGCGTGTAGTCCCCCGGTCATGCCCCTCTGTGCAGTTGAGTTCCCAGAAAACAGTAACGCATCTTCTCCTGATTATAAGCAGAAGTCGAGTGCAAAGTAGGTTTTTGTTTGTTTGATGTAGGAGAAAAAGCAGAGTAACAGCACGTTAGGTCAGGCAGCAAGAGAGGCTAGCAGCAGACCGCCCTGAAAGCTGTCCTGCCGCGGACATCTCACGCGACTAGAGGCAGTCTTGGAGGTGAAGATGTTCAAACAAAAAAGCATGCATGAAAAAATCTACACAGTTTATGGCTGTTTGGAATTCAGTGTTGTACAATTATTGTGCTGTGCTTATTGGTTCCTCACTGTTGTAGCTATGGAAAATATTTTGAGATCTCCTGGAACACAACTACTATTTTTTCTTCTTTATTAAACCATAGAGCACTGAAGAAAAGTGCCTGTGTCCAGTCAAAACATCATCAAATTACAGATGAGCTCCGTTTCAACTGCTTTTTTCGCTTCTAGAGCAACAAGATGAATTCAAACTACTTTAATTTCTTCTCCCCCACAGACTTGCTCTGCTAGCAAGTACCCTGCAGCTTGCAACGCAGCTGTAGCGGGCATTCCCCCAACATGCTCTTCTTGTCCCTCACACCCTTAGGAGACAGCCATGCTTTCTTGTAATAAAGCAGCTCAGGTGGTAAAATAAAGAAATGTCTCACCGTCAGCATACAAAGCCTTCCACCCAGAACGACCCTGCTGCCTGATTTCTGCCAGGTGGTTCCAAAATTTAAAAACTGCACATTTTGGTGCAATAAATAATAAGCAGACTCAGACTGAAAAGTTGTAGTTGTTAGGGGTGAACAGCCCTTAGCCTGGGGCAAAAGTTTCTCTGCTGCCTTCCATAACATGTAAAGCCAGATTTTCAAACTTAACTGTTGAAAACGAAACCGTTCGCTGAACTCGGGAGGCCACTACTGCAGTCAGTGGGTGCCACGGGATGGTCGTTACCCCAGAACCAGACTGAAGCATCCCGGTGGAGAACAATCATCTGTTGGGACTGGGGAAATGACATAACCGCAGAGCACAAACAGAACTGGATCCAGATTTTAAAACAGCGTTATTTTCTCTAAAGAGAAGTAATTTTCTTAAGACAGGATTAACTTTAAATGGGACTAATAAATCCAGTAATAACACAAACATCCTTTCAAAAGGCACGTTTACAACAGACACTCAAGATGTTTTGTAAGCAAAATGCAGTTTCCACAATGCAAGAATTACCAAAACAAGTTTTCAGATATCACCACGCCATTTCTGTGGCTCAATTTACACAACAGATGCTCAAGCTCTGACATACTTTCTAACACAGGACAGAGATATGTTAGAAGTTTCCTGTTTTTTCACACGGAATAATCGAAATTAACAAATCTTCAGGAGCCTCTTGTCTAATAAAGACCCAAAGGCCAGTAATGCTCTCAGACTCTTCTTCATCCTCTAGGTGTTTTTTCTTGACCGCTCCATTTCTGCCATTTAGCTCGGACAAGTCCTGTAGACGAGCAGCTGTAGCCCTCAAGCTGCAGATTTCCAGTGAGATGTCCTTCTTTTGCACATTGTGAAACGTCGCGATGTTGCCTTCAAGTAATCTCATCTTTCTGCTAAAGAAATCGCCATCTTTTCTTTGAGTCGGGATAAAACTTTTGTAATTGGGTTACCTCTCAGACTTTACGTGGGTTTCACGGGCTGTTTTCTTGTATTACTGCACATTAGTTCAGTCTTTGAACCGGCTCCCGCAGAGCGAGACTGCTGTCCACCGAGGCGTTCCCTGCCCCAACAAATAGCTGTCATTCCAGTCGTCTTCTGTCAGCCGAGCAGGGGCTGAAAACACCAGCTGGGAGAATCAGGAAAGGACAGCCCACTAGTCCTGGACATCCTGACAGAAAGCTAAAAGGAGTTTGATACAGCTGCACAACGCCACAGTTCCTACCCTCTCTTTGTTCTTCCTCATCTCATTCTTCATAGGCTCGTACACCGCAAGTCTTCTCTCTCTTTGGTCTCAAAGTTCAGTTTCCATTTCATCTAGACGAAGGCAAAAGGCAACTAAAGAACTCTTGAGAACTTTAATCTGCAGCTGGAAAGGCAGCAGTCACTCCAGGATTACAACCTGATGAATTATTCAGCCGACATAAATCTGCAATTTTTACCAGATGGGCAATTTAAAAAATTTATGAACTTCTCTTTTAGGGCAGTTAGAAGCACCCTTTCTAAAGTGGGAGTAAATAGTTATCCAACAAACTCTCCAACCTCCTCCTTCGTTAAATGCCGTTTGCACTGACGCTGAGGCTTACAGCTCATCAGCTTGCAGTCAAATCACCAAGCTGCATACCCATAAGTAATGACAGCAGAACATCTTAACCATACACACACATAAGAAGAGCTTTTGTTTCAAAGATGACCTCTTTTAGCTATTAATAAAACCTCCACTAAATATTCTTTGGGTGTATAAAACATTTATGGTTATTATCTGCTTTCAACTTAAAAAGAGCAGCAGAATTTTGGAGCCTGACCTCACGTGTGCACTACGGCCAACCACGCCGTGCATTCCTGCCCACGCCTGAGTTATTAAAGGAGTACGTATGCAGATTTCTTGTCCAGAAAAACAGGAGTTACTAGCACTGATGAAATCCAGATATAGCGCTAGCTACTGCTTTGTGAGCTTCTCCAGCTTCTGAAAGCGCCTAAATTGTCAAATTCAGGCTGAAACGCAGTTTCAAGGCAGGATAAAAGTCTGTACTTTAAAAGCTGTATATAAAATAACTAACCTAATGCCAACAGAGTAAGTAATTAGCACAGAATTCCCTCGTACAGCAGAACAGAAATCAGCACTTTTATCGTCTCTTATTAGCTAGAAATCTCCATTTCATCCTAATGAGCAGGGATCTGGTTTCACGCGCAAATATCAAGCATTAAGTCCTGTAATAGCTATCAAATATTTCATTCGAGCAGTTAAACATTTCAACTTTGGGGCTGAGTAAAACGACGAGGAATTAAGTAGGTCTGGAGGAGACAGAAGATGTATTTATACCACAGATAACCTGTACCACCGCACTGAAGTGCCAATTTTAAATAGCTTCTTGGCATGTTCCTAGCATGTGCCTGCTTTAGCGCTGAGACCTGCTGAGGCTAACTGGGCACAGCTTTAGCAGGCTCAGAGCACCGCAGCAGCTGCGCAAGTCATGGTGCTCAAGCTAGTTCAAAGCAGCTAACACACGTCACTGCCACAGCCTGTGGTCTCCAAACCACCATAACCTGATAGGACTGCGTATTCCATCACATGATTCCTCCTCTCCTTAAGGACGACTTCAGGTGAGTGGTAGATCTGTTACTGCCTCAGGCTTCTGTGCAAGACGCTCTTTTCCCCGATGAAGAAGTCGCACAGCAAAGCAGGAGCAGGCTCTGTGCAGCCCCTTAGGTACGCTATGGCAGCACACTGTGATTAGATGAGCGATACCGAAACCTTCACAACTGCATTTGTACATCTCACTGCTGTATCACCTCTCTCAGTGCAACCCGAAAATACCCAGTAGTGCACAGGATGATATTAAAAGTCAACGCATCTTGCTCGCAGGGCAGCCATCCTTCCTTCCCTTCTGTCCCAAACAGCAAACAGCTCAACATCGAGAGCTTTGGAAACAGCGCAAGGGAACCAAGCAGGACTGATGAACGCCTAAAACTCAGAAACGTCTCCTTGCGGCGCCTTGCCTCGGGAGGTGCGGGAGCAGGAGCAGCAGTCGGTGTCCATGATGATTCCGCACACAAACGAGTGCACAGCAAAGCCGGCGTCTGTATCTTGGCTCAGCACCAGGGTCCTCTCCTGACCCTTGTTCCAACCTTTGTTTGCAAGCTGGAACAGATGTTCTCAGCTTCACTGGAATGAATCAAGAAAGCAGCTAATGGGCTGTTTCTCGCTGGGACGGAAAGGAAAAATAACTTGCCTTGTTTCACTGACTTTTTAAAGCTTCCTTCAACTCTCACTTTGGACTGAGGAGATCTTCAGTTCCCGTTCCTTGATATATTAAGATTTTTAAGCTATGAATAGAGTCCTACAATGCTGTAAATTCTCCTAATGAAAGAGGAAGATGGCCATAAGAAAAGCTGTGTTTATGTCTCCCCTTTCAGGTCCATCAGCTGTGACTCCCCACGTACCTGGCAGCTGTGTGAGCCACGCACCACGCAGTTAAGCCCATCACTACTTTGGACCCTTTGTAATTCAGCTGTCCGTTAATTAGTTCCCCTTTTTTCCAAGTTCAGGCAAATAAGAGATCATTAACACGTTTACTAATTGCAACTGGTTCAAATTGTCTCAAATAACGGAAATTATTGCATGTGCAATAGGAAATTCCCAGAACAGGGACCGGCAAAGGGCTGTCGGACATCAAGCAGGCGGTGGATCCCGGGGCTCTGAGCGCTCTCCTGAAGCGCAGGGAGCTCCAACAGCTCCTACGGCGGTCCATGCGCTTCTCCAGTTTGTCAACCTGTGGCACCACAGCTAGAGGACAAAAATGCAAAGCACTTACGGAGCACTGCTAGTGCTACCAGACTTCTACAGCTCCCCGCAGGCATCTGGGCATCCGTGCACGCCGGTGTGAATCAGAGGCCAGAGCGTTCAAAATCTGGATGCGAGGAGGTGCTCGGACTCCTCAAGCACGTCGCTGGGAGCCGCGCTCTGCAGGACTCTGCTTCTGCAGAGACACATCAGTGAGAACAGCTTCCCGGGGGTGTCGTGCCTCATCTTCAACCTACAAAGACAGCTTCATGGCAAGCTCTTGAGCTCCAGTGTTTAAGTTCTTGGGTATTATGGTGTAATGCTTAATGATGGAAGCAGACACGGCAGCAGTGGGACAATCTGAAGCTGTGTACTGGAGCATCTCTACTTCCTGGCAGCCCACAGCCTGGGCATTAGCTCACTGCTACCACTAACAACTTCTCTCTACAAAATATGTATATATTTGCTCCTTTCAGGCCCTCATTATCCCTTTCAACCTCCCTCCCCCCAGTACCTCACTGATCCCACTGCACACAACCAACACCTGCAGGTCATTTCCACTGGCACGGAGCTATTTGAGCTAGGGGCCTCAGGCAGCAGTAAGAACCCCGATCACCTGGGAGACACGCATGCTTTTGTAATTTGCTTCATTTGATTTCCCTCCTCATGTGGCTATATGGAGGCACGATAAGAACAGAGACCCTCATCCCCAGCTGTAATTTAATTCCCTTTTATTGTTCGCAACCCATCCTTCTTCCTTGAAACTCTCCTCACTGCTTAGAGCGATCTTCTTGCAATAAAGAACTTCAATTCAGTAAATATCAGGTCAGTCTTGAGTGTTTTATCAACATAACTAAAAGCCAAAGCCAAAACCAAATAGATCACACTAACCGTACTCCTTCCAGCCTCCACGTTGCTGCTGTAGTCACAACCCCAGCCTCTTTGAAGCTGGTCTCCTGGATCCAAAGCAGCAGCTTCCAGAAGATGTTAGTCCCGCAGGGCATTTATTTAACTCTCCTTTCAGCACCAGAAAATGGGAGGGAAGAAGGAGTACTGCCTCGGGAGCCCAAACTGCAACACCTGCAGGCGCTAAATTGCAAGCAGTGCAGTTGCTCGCAGTGACTCTCCTTTATGTTGCTCAAGAGAGAGCACATTATGCCAAGTTTTCAAGCCCTGCCGTTAGCTCCCCACACTGAAAGACTCGTATTGGCAAGGAAAGAGAACACTGCGTCCCCCTTCCAAAGAAGCAGGTGAGCACCATGGGGCAGTTCAGCTTCTCCCCCTAGGCAGCACCACAGGGAAGGCCTGGGAGCTCTGCGAGCTACCCCAGTTAGGTAGCAGGAGTTAAAACCAGCTACATCCCAACTCCTGTCTCTGCCAGGCAGAGCCCTTCGAGCTCCAGAAGTGACCGATGAAGTGCCAGCCTCACAGCACCCACACGGGATGAGTTCATGGGATCCACCGTGAGCTATAAGGTCAGGCAGCGGGCTGGGAGCTCACTTACAGAGAGAACAGCTGCGCTCCTCACCCTCGTCCCATCTAATAGAGCCGGTCAGCTTCGCACATCCGTGCCTTGTTATTTCGATTAGTTTTTAAGCCAAAAAATCTGTTTCAAAACAAAATGCTGAAAGAACTCATTTAAAATATGACAAAATTAAATGTTCTGGCATTGCACAAACATTTCTTTTTTACTTGAAGTATTTTCCTCTTGTTTGTCTAGACAGAACAATTCAGGAAATTCAATCTGACCTCATTAGTGTTAGCGTACAGGCCCAGGAGAGGATCTCCTACTTATTCACACTGTTCTGTACTGCTCATTTTGCTTCGTAAATCAACCTGTGGCTATGAGAGTTCAGTGCTTAGGCACTGAGCAGTGCTGGGTGAGAAGCCCCAGCCCGCTCAGGCAGCCCCAGGTTTACATCAGAGCTGCTCACAGGGCAGGGACAGAGCAGCACCGTGCTCTGCTACGAAAGGTGACCCTCACGACCCATGGTGCTGACGTGGAGAAAGCACTGATGCTCCCACGTCTTAGGCACCACTATTTTCTTGATAACCATTAAGAGAAAAGCACCTGAAGATTGCAAAAAGCAGCAGGCACGTGATATTACGTTAAAAAAAAACTAACCAACAACCTGGAAGCTACACAGTTAATGATATTGGTGCTTGACAGAGAGCAAAAAGGCTCAGTTGCACCTGGGAGAGAAAAGCAGGGGGACTCCCAGGTTCTATTTTCAGTTGTATTGCTGACCTGTAGCAGATCAGCCAAGGGACATAAACAGAAATTTAAGCCTGTAAAGTGATCTGAAAACACCTGTTCACAGAGGTATAATGTTTTCTCCCGATATACTTTTGAAATACTTTGGATCAGAAGCTCAGCCAGGTAAACTTAAAGCCCCTGGGACAGACAAACTACTAAGTTTGCAACTTGTATATAAAAATAATCTCAATTAACGTTAAACAGCGTTTGTCACTCAAATTGTATTCTGCTCTCCCAATCAATTGGGAGTGCTGGGAAGCTCGGTAACAAAACATTCCAGTAAAAATCTCTCTGCACTGTAATAGGTTTGAGGCTGTGTCCTTTCCTATTATTCATCAACATGATTCTCATCTTCCTTCACAGTCAGGTTTTCCCTTAAGAAGAGATGCAAAACCCACATGCCAAAAAAGCTTTTAAAACTTAGGTTTGAAACAACTAATTCCAATATGCAGCTGGATACGCTCTCTTTTGGCTCTTCTGCCTTGGCACTACAACCTTGTTTAGTTTATTAGAAGCAGCTATGTCAATTGCCAGTCTTGAAAATTTACATGAACACTTTAGAATATACAAACTCCAGCTTGGGGAACTTGAAGTGTGGAGAGCAAAACCAACACATCCCAAGAGCGACGCTGAGTTAATCGGAACGTCTTTCCAGTGAAGTGAGATGCAGACTTGGGCCAGGACGCAGCTGCCATCCTGCCCGGCTGGGCACCGCCAGCAGGCAGACGAGCACTGCTCTTTTTGGTTTGAGAACATGCTTAAGAATAGAAACTGTCGCCTTAATACCACAGCTAATTGAATTAACAGGTTATGAACTGTACAGATTTGCCTCTGAAGGTTGGAGAGAAGTACGGGTACTGAGGTCGTAGTGTCAAGGTGCCACCTTCTACCAGAGCCACCAGGACAGAGCCTTCGAGCAGATTTACACCAATGCTCCAGCAAATACCCTAGGGGGTGGCAGGTTCTCCAAACCAGGAAAATGTTTGGGGTTTTTGAAATGATTGGCTGTCTTACGATCATTCTCTCTGAAGGTGGTAGGTTAGCTTGACTGCAGAGAAGTACCTCCAATTCTTTTCTGTCCTGTTGTAATTTGAGTTAGAAATGGAGCCTGAGGAGACGGTGCCTGACCTCAGAAATGGAGCCTGAGGAGACGGTGCCTGACCTCATAACCAACAGGCTGGCCACCAAGTCCAGGTTTCAGGAAGAGATGCTTGATAAGAACACCTCCAACACAAAATCAACCTTTAAAGTCCCCAAAGTATGTCTCGAATCAATTCACACTCCACAGCATTAAAACATTTAACACAGTTAGTTCCATTAGCAATCATTCTGTAACTCCTAACAAACAGATACATTATCTGGTCTCTTATTTTTCTTCTGCTTCTATTTACAATTACGATACCCACACAAAAACGGGGAAAAAAATCTCAAAGAAGAAATTGATAGCACGTACCATTCCCCTTTTCCCAAACAATACAAGATACAGCTAACGTGCAGAAGTATATCAGGAGATGTAATTGCTAAAATAAATACCAAGGCAAAAAAAGAATTCAAGCTGATGATTTAAATGCTTGTCAATTTAAACCATCACAGAAAGTGCTCATTTAACACACTGATTGAAATAATTCCATCCTGGAGGCAGGAGATTGCTCCTGCCCTCAATGTTAAAAATAATATCGTCATTAACCTCAGCAACAATTTTCTAATTGCCAAAGATTACAAATCTTTTATGTAACATTCATCCACTGAGAATTCAATCACTCTGCTTCGCCTTTCAAAACCACTGCTGGAATAGTAGTTGTAAGACAAGCCCCCTTTAAAAAAAAAAAGAGTCAAACTTGTGTGATGCATTTTGTATGAAAGCACACAACGTTTATCTTCTGCAAAATGGAAGAGTTTGTCACATCAATCTCTCTGTGAATTAATGCAGCACCTCACATTCTATTTATGCATGAAACATAAGCAAAAGGAGGGGCAGCCTGGAGCTCTTCTCCGACGTTTCCGTGCCAATTGGCACTCTGAAACCGGCAGCTGGTCCCACATTTTGTTCTCTAAGTCCCGAGCAATGAGGACTCTCAATACATGCCAGCAAAGCAATGACCATCAGTAGAAACAAAGAGGGCAAAGTTCAGTTTTCAGAGCAGCCAGAGTTATAAAACTGTTAGTGCTCTTTCAAGAGCCATAAAGAAACGCAGCCAAAACGCACACTCATGTTCTCTGTTCCTCTCAGACATGCACAGAAAGAGAGAGAGATAAACCAGCATTCATCCTAACCCCCCAAATAACTCTCACACATACATCTCCCAGGTTTGGGAACTCGGGCAGCACATAAATAGTGGCACACTGAGAGTGACTTTCCTCTTGCTGCCTGACAGCCTTGCTAGGAGTGTCACTAAACGTACCCACCTTACAGCAACCTGCAGCTAGGGCAAACACACACACACTGCTCTCCCTGTTTCAAATGTGTGTTTGGGGGAAACGCACATTTCAGGGAAAGTTTAGGCAATCCTGCAGTCCACACCTGCAAATAAATCACGTTCCCGTTTAAAATGCAAGTTTAAAGAAGTGCGAGTGAGCCGTGGCACACCAGAGAACTGCATTACGGACCGGGCACTTTCACTTAGCGGAAGAAATGTTTTGTGCCCTCCAGCAGTTTTCTGTCTGGTAGAGAATGAAAAAGTAAAGAGATTTATTACATTAAAAAGTGTATTGATTGAAAGCACTACTGTACGCCAGTTTCAGCTATTAGAGCAGAACTTAATAAAATCAAGTGTTTACCCCTGAAGGGGATTTTGGAAGAAAAAAAAAGGAAGCTTTTTTAACATTTATGACAATGAGAACATTTGCAAGGGATAACATTTTAACACCGAAAGTAAATGCAAATAAATGTTCATTTCTCCAGGGGAGCTTTGAGGTTTGCCGACATGACGTGCTGCGGATAATTGCGCTGGGGTTTAGCAGTTAAGACACGTACTTTGATTGTCTGGCTGGAGATGTCAGCTGCTCACACAGCTGTGAATCAGACAAGGTCGGAGATGATGAGAGCCAGCAATGTTTCAGCATCATAATCAATTTGTATCAGCAGCAGCGGGCTTGGAACTTGGTGCTGCCACACTGCGCCCTGCTACGGCCCCCAACGGGCACAGCGGTGCTTCCTCCTCCCCCGTCCTCTGCTTCATCGCTTGTCTGCCGAGAGCCGACCTGCACCCAGCTCAGCACCAGCTGCAACCACACGCCAGCTACCTTCCTGGAATGACACTTCTATGAGAGCAGAAAATAGTCTGATTTTCCGTTCAGTTATTTCATAGCCTGCACATGACTCTAAACTTGAAAGCCTTGGTCTCAAGAAGTATGTTCTGTTCTTTTTATTTCTTGGATGTGATCAGGATAGTTCACCTGCACCAGATTAGGAACAGTTCTGCGATCTAAGTATCAGGCAACACTGGCACAGCAAGGCAGTTATTTCAGCTACCCTTTACACTCTCACTAGTGTCACCTACTCATCCTGGCTCAAGTATTTATTACTATTCTGGCACCTTCAAACCTTTTTTTCCTCCAAATTGTAACAAAAAATGACATGCTTTTTAAGCTGAACTGCTTTCAAATAAAATCTCCACAGTAAGTTTTAAGCTGCTTCAATAAAACCACCAGCTGAAGTGTTTAACACCAGCTAAATGACTGGAGCGAAAGCACACCACTGCCCAACCCAAACGCTCTCCGGCTTGCAGCAGCTGCTGACTCTGCCTACAACTCCTAACAGCCTGAGATCACGAGCTGTCTGTAGGTACGTCTTTGTCAGCACGGAAACTTCCTTCTGGACTTGTCTTACGTCTTCTTTGTTGTCACGTTAAGTTCAGGGTGAACTGAAACTCCACAGGGCTAATAAAAACAGAGGGCCATTAAATCTTCATGATGATCTTTTACAGCGAAGATCCCCTGGGCAGGGAGCTGGCCACCAGCCAGGGAAACTGGTCTGTCCTGCTGGGCTGCTAGCGAAGCAGCGGGGCTGGCGAGGGAACATCCATCACGCTGAGAACACGAGCAGGGGTCAGCAGCAGAAGGGACAGCAGCCACCGAAGCCGGCTTTGAGCAAGAGGAGTCTCGCTGGCACCTGCTGCCTGGCTGCGACGGCACACGGGGAACGCGCTCCCGAGCTCGTTACGGAGGTTTGCACGTCAAGGCTCTTCTAGGAACACACAGATCATGTTAAGCAGCACGGATGTGCCACATGGCATGAGCAGCAGCAGCTCACCTTACCTTGGCACGCTGCCCCAGGGGCGGGCGAGCACCCTGGCAGAGGCAGCGACTGCTGAGGGCCCCTGCGCAGCTGCTGCCGCATCCGCCCGGTCCTGCAGCAGGGCACGCACGTGGTCTGCCCCGGCACAGCCCCACGTTGCTGCCACGGGCACAGGAGCACAGCTGGAGGTACAGCATCCCCTAACCAGGCAAAGGTGTAAGCTCCACGGGATGCTAGGGACGCATGGTACAGCCACAAGGTTATCTGGAGAGCAGGGAACGGGAGCCACGATGCTTCCCTCGTGGAGGCACAGAGCAGGGGGGTGGCAGTAGGGTCCAAAAGGCAGAATTTGGGTTGGGCAGTTCACTGCAACCTTAAGGTTTTAATGAATTTTGGAGAGAAGTGGAGCCAGAGGCGTACGACTTTCAGTGCATATTTATAGCAGCTGCTGGCCTTAAACTAGTTCTGGGAGCTCTCATTTGAAGGCCGTGGATTCAAACCAGAGCTTACACAACATAAGCATTTTGTTCCTTTTTCTGGATCCATCGGTGTCTGTGATGTGCTTAAAATGAAGAGCAAGCCCTGAACATTGAGGTTCAAGGACCAAAACTGTTAGCGCCAGACACCTTAGTACCTTTTGGGTCACAAAACATGGCTGGTCTTGTCCAGCACCACTCCCAAGATCTGATTCAGAGGCTCCTGGTGCCAGGGCAAGGCACCTCAAGACACGAGGGTGACAAGCTACTGCCTGCAGCTTCCCTGCTCCGAAGGCACATGCATGTGCCAAGGAACCATCCGGAGCAGGGCAGATGAAGAGGAACGGCTCTGAAGGGTCTCGAGAGCAAGGGGAAAATTAGAGGTGTCCGACGCAGTGCATGGAAACACAGCCACCAGCACAGGGCCTTACTACAGGGCAAGGGCAGCTGCAGGGAGCTGCAGGACTGGGAAGGACTGGGAAGGACTGGGCGGCAGCAAAGCAAAGCAGCCACACACCCGGATTGTTTACAGAGCTCAACTCCAGCTTTAAGATTCAATTCTCACCATAAATATTTGGATCTCCCGAACATCGGGGACGAAGGAGAAACACTATTCTGCTCTGAAGGCGCTGCTGAAAACAGGCAAATGCGGCCCAAGCGATCCGTCGGAACTAACCCCACGACCAGTGTCAGTTTTCTTCCTCTCGCAGTCACACACAGAAGTGTCCAAATCCCTGACCTGCAGAACTGCTTCCACCAAACTCCCAATGCTCCAGAGCCATTTGTTTAGGCTGGACAGTGTCACCACGGGGTCTCAAGTTAAAAAGCATCGGGCCCGCTCACATCGGTGTTTGAACGTTCCCGTCCCGCAGCTGTGGCGACGGACGAGCTGCTGAGCACTCGGCCCGGAGCAGGAGCACGCACACAAACACCTCCCATGGACCGGACCCGTTACTCCAGCTCACCGAGAAACTTCAACGACCGCTCATAACCTAAAAGCATGTCTGGATCAAAACTGATGTAATTAAATCAATGGCAATCAGCTGGCGGCCTCCGTGCCCAGGCATGGAAGCACCGGTTCAAGCTAAACTGGCAGACCACATTTAAAATTAATCGACTTTTTGTTTTTTATAAAAATTGAAAAAGATTCGATTCCACGGCCAGTAATACAGCTGTGAATGACAGCGATAAGGCTCCCTGTTTCCAATTTCACGTTTTTAGACCATTTTAATCATTTTTAAGTCACATTTTTGCAGAGTAAATGAGAATATAGAGCAGATCTAAAAATTACACAACCGTGGTCTCTTTGGGTGAAAATCCTAACCCTGCAAGGCGACATCCAAGAATCAAAATTTGGATAAAGTAAGGAAAATGAGAGAAATGTTCCTATGTATCGTTTTGGTTTACACTGTAGGCCACTTGTGTGGAATTTACATGCTGATCTGAAACTTGTGTATCAACATGGCCTCACCTACATAAATATTCATTCAAACGCTTAGGCACGTTGCAGAGGATTCTTCTTAAACTGAAAGAAATTACTATAAAAGGAAAACCAGCAGTAACCCCAGCTGTTTCTTTTTTAAAACTGCAAAGCTTCAAAGACTTCACCTTTACAACGAGGCTACACCATCCGCAGAACCTCAAAGCTGTTGTTTCATTTATTCTTATGTTTCTTTTTTTAAATATCAAGCCATTAATCCTTAATGGCCTCTGCTCAGAAGTACGACAGACACATTTTCATCGCTGTTTGCTTAAGTAGTTCTGTATCAGAGGAACAGGTTTGGAGTTAGCTAACAGATCCTGATTAAAAAAGAAAAGGAAAGAAAGGCAAAATAACAGAATTTTCAGCTTTCTCTTCCCAGCATGAATACCTTTTGCTATTAGGGTCAGAAACAAACCAAATCAAAGCAAACAAACAAACAAACCAAAAAAAAGCCAAAGATGAAGTCATTCACTTGTTATTAATTCATATTCGGTAGAAGGCGAGCATTTCCTTCCAGCTGGCAGCTACCATCTCCACTTAAGCAGAATAAATTTCCCCCATCAATGCCTGAAGAGCTGCCGTTCGTCGTAGCACGGCCTATGCACGAGAGCTCGGGTCTTCAGTCTGTGGATGGGTGAAAAAGCCCCGTGCACTGGCAGGAACACAAGCAGCGACTCGCAGGCGTGCAGAGCCAAGAGGAGCCGCTGCCACACTCAGCGAGGATGACTTGGGGCTCCTTAGCTCTCCCATAACCTCACCCACCTGGCAAGCACGCAGCGCGCGGCGGGCTTGCTGCAACACGGCTGGAGCGGTGCCATCTGCTCCGGGCTTTACCTCAGCGTTCTCGTTTCCATAGTCTCAGACAACATTAGGAAGGGCTCTCACCATTATCTTCTGACCTTTTTTTTCCCTCTTTTGGTAAGTTAATCAGTAACCACAGCCTTCTGCCAACAGTTCATGCTACTGATTTCAAGGCCCCGCGGCACAAGAGGCTTTGCAAGGTTCTGTATAGTTAGAAACTTGAGCCATTTATACAGCAAATCCTCTCCTTTCGCTTTTAGGCTTCCCAATCGTTCCCTACACTGTGAGTCAAAAGGTGCATTTCCCATACTGCAACACGATATCCACAACTGAAACCAGCTGTATCAGGCAAAACGCCCTAATCCACATGCACAGGTTCACAAGGAGCAAGCCTTGCCACATCCCTGCCTAACGAGGCTACTAGACAGAGCAAGACACTTTTTATGAGCCAATTACTCAGCTTCAATTTCTCACCGTGATGATCCATGTCAGTTTACAACTGCAACAAGCGCAGGCAGCACAGAAGGCACCGTCAGTAGCGTTACTTTAGAAGTCTTCACCTCGTGGGACTGATAAAACGATCTGCCATGTAGCCACAGCCATAAAACTGCAGATGGCAGCTGAGCTGCTTCGTCCAACACCGAAATCTCAGTTCAACCCGGTGCTTGAGCCTTGAATATCTCCAAAGAGGACCCTGCGGTAAATGCTAGTTAACGTGGTTAAATCATTCTGATTAAGCATCCCTTCCCTTTGGCTGCTCAGCTTTCAAGCTCATTGGGTTTTATTTTATCATTTATCTAGTTCGCAACTCCTCCAGGTCTAGACAGCCCCAAGACTTCTAGATAGAGAAAGAAAAAAAGACATTTTAAGCTTTACAAAGAGGCTGATGAAATAACAGCCCAATGCTTTATTCGGTTCTGATTTGATTCCAAGTCACATCACCTTAGAGATTCCTTTGACCAGAATCATCCAGGGAGAGAACAGGCAGAAACTTTTCTTCGTTCCTCCCAAGCCTGCTTCTTTGCCCTCTACCTGCACTGCTCAACCTTCAAGGCAAAGACAAGCTGACTTGGTAAGGAAGGAAGCCTGCACTACACTCCAGGTGTCAAGCTTCACCTCTAAAATACGATTCCCTGTAACAAGTAATTGCAGCAGCTTGTCAGATTCCTAGCTGAACACGGAGCATTTGTAATTCCTTTTGTCTATCGCTTTATCAAGGCAGCCACAAACTGAAGTAAATGGCTGCCAACCTACTCAGGATGAAATTGTAAGATGGGAGAGCAAATGATGTAAGAGAAGGGTAGAATTTATGCACAAAGTTGGCAGTACTTAAGCAAAACCCAGAAATCCTCATAAATTAGCATGACGCAGTAATTCGTATTATTTGAATCGCGCTTCTCTCCCCTTCCACTTTGCCCCGATACGGCAGGAACTAATTAACGAGGACACATTCCCTTGCACATAGACGGAAAGTATTCATTTAGCATCTCATGCGCAGCATTGTCCATTTGGAAAACATTTTTCCACATACAGAACAATTTGTTTCACATGCAACTCCACAGATTAGCCGGCCTTTGTTCTTTATCTACACACAGAGACATTTAATGGGAGCGCGCAGTGAAAATTTAATCTTTACAAAGGCTTTGCTGCACATGAAAGTAAAGCCTTCCACACAGTCATTTATCTCTTTTACAAAGATAAAAATAAAATAAGACATCCAGAAAACCAGTCCAAATGGAGGCTTGAAGTTTGGTATTATGTACTGCGGATTAAATAAGGCTCTTCAGTTCTGGTCTTTCTTTTCTCCCCCCTTGTTTCTACTGAAAACTGTAAAATCTGCTTAGATAAAACCCTATTTTCCATAATTTGTTTCTGCCGTATGGAAAGCACACGGTTCATGCTTTCCTGATCAGTTTTACATAAAATCTAAAAGTAGAAACGAGTCATGTCCCCAGTGACCAGACACCTATCTCTCAGTGGCTGTAGAGGCCACTAGGAACATCTGGAGATTTTCTGAGAAACATAAACGAGAGTTATGACAACTTACATTCTAAAAATATTAACTTGAGCAAGATTTGGAGAAAGGTCTGCAAAGCCCTTCAAATGACAGGCCTCTTCTAAAAGCCTCACACTTTGCCACTGAATCAATTAGAACAAGTTCTCTGAGGACTGGGAATACAGAAGGGAATTGAGCTTTCCACAGGTCTAGTATTAACACTGTAACAGCTTTTATGGATGATTCCAAGCTCCGTGAAAAAAGATTTCTGTGTATATACAGGTACATATACATACGTGTACAGGGAGCACATTCTTGTCATCTAGCTATTCTGTGTTAATCTGGGGTTATTTCATATACTGAGTATGCAAGTAGGGGGCAGATACACGTATGATACAAAATAAAGATTGCTCCTCCACAACACCAAAGTCTGGGTGTTTACACTGTACTTCTGTCTGTAACCATCTCAGAATATCGCTTAAAAACATGACACGGATACTCCTGCAAACTTGTTTTGGCTGATCAGTTCAGACAAGGAAAGCTGACGGTTTAAACAACCGGGAAGGCATCACAAGACCCAACACGAGCACCTTCCCTCCCAAAGCCTCCGAAAACACAAAAGCCAGATGTACCAAATACGGGCAGCCGAGGTTGCATTCCTTGATGCGAAGATACGTAGCAGTTTGAGAGATATATATACATGTTTCTACCGTTATTCCTCGAAGGCCAAGGAACAGTGATCTGGCATGAGTGTGCCACTAAGAGCTGGCACAACTGTGTCCCAACCAAAAAGGAAACCAGGGTTCAAACACCACCAGAATTTTTAGGAAGTTGTCTATTTTCAGTGTCCAGCATGTTTGCTTTATTTTAAAGGGGACAAAATGCTAGCCACTGCAGGACAGCAGTACCACAGATGACTCCCTTCACAACTGTGCAGGCAACAGAAGAGGAGCTTTTTTATTACGTGCCTAAGGCCTGGATCCTTCAGGCAGCACTCAGGGGATAAGAGGGACAGCAGCTGCCATCCTTGTGCTCCATTAGCGGCTGGGCACTGCCAGGGCTGTTTCGGGAAGGACTTTATCTGCTTGATCTGTGCAAGCAGCTGGAGAAACACCCAGGCTCTCTGCTGTACAGCACATGCAGCCTCACCCCTCTTCTCAGCACGAGCACTTACGTGTAAAACTTCCCCCTTCCTCTCCGTCTCCCATCATCCTAGCAAAACCCTGAAGGTAATTTCCTACCTTGTGTAAGGGATGCCGGAGCTAATGTCAGACAGGGAGCCGCCGCCTCGGCATTTCTTTGCCACAGTTATGAAGGATGTGCTTTGTGCTACACAACAAGCTAAGCGGCACGCTCCTAAATGGAGAGGAAACTAGAGTTGCAACATTTGTCATCTGAAATAAGTGCGGGACCCCTCACGCTCTAACCCTCTTTGCACAGCACAGCCTCAAGGAAACCACTGCCTGAGAAGCTGGGGGTTACACACCAGAAGTTTCCCAACGACAGCGTTCCTGGCTTTCCACTCGGAAGGGGAGCAGCACGCCAGCACAGTTATAATTACGTTAAAGCCACATGCAATTCATAAACACAATGCCCATTCTCAGTGACTTGCTGGTCTTCAAGGGAGGGTGAATTGCGGAGAAGACAGGCACGCACCCCAGCCTTAAGGCTGCACACATGCCGTGCTTTGAGAGGACGCTCCTTTCTAACGCGGCGGATGAGCACAGCTCCTGACGGGAGGGGGAGACTAGCTCTTTGCCAAAATCAGATCACACCACACTTCGCTGTAACAAAAGATGCCTCCGGGGAGTTCGTGCTCATCATCGTTATTCCATGCACGTAAGAGCCACCTTCAACGGCTTTTACTTCAATTAAACCTTTACTACTGCAAAGGGCAGAGGGGGTGCAAACACATTTACACCACGCTGATCGTGGAAGTGGTAATGAAAGAGAAAGCAAATGGAGTATCTCTCTTTGTATTCAGAGAATCTTCCCCCACACATTACCATTAAAGAATAAAGTAACAAACCCCCCAAACAATGTCTTGAGATAAACCCCGAAACCTCACAGGCAAGGACATGCCCGTGTCCCTTGCCCTGTAACCCTCCTCCCCCCACAATCATTTTTTTCCAGCTGAGCACTTGCCTCTCCTCCGTGCCCATCAAATATCCCGAAGATGGAGGGGTGAGTCTTGTTCACCAGGTCGGTGATTACTTCGAACCTGTCCTCCATGTGATCTCTCCGGCCTTGGATGGAGTAGACAGCCACGTTGTGGCTCTTGAACTCCCAGGTCTTGGAGAACTCAGCATCCAGCACGTCTAGCCCCCCGAGCCTGTCATTCTGCATGATCTCAGCCACCTTGCCCTTCACCATCTTCACCGCATCCCTGCTGGACTTCACGATGGTTTTCACCTCATCCGTGTGGAAGAAATAACTCCACAGGGCCAGGCTGATGCACAGCAAGAACAGGGTCTCCGGTCTGAGCAAGAAGTAACGCATGATCCGACCCAGCAGAGACAGCAAAGTCATTGTATCCTCTATCATTTATTATCGGCACCGGGTATCCCCGCACCATGCGACGAGCGCCCGGGCGGCCGGGCTGCGGCTGGGGGCGGCGGGTTGGGACCGGGGGCTGCGGGCTGGGGGCTGCGGCTGGCCGGGGGCTGGGGGCTGGGGGCTCACCGCATGCTCGGCCGGGGCGCAGCCGGCGGGCGGCCAGCCCGAGCCCCGCTCCCCGCCGCTGCCTCCTCCCGCAGCCGGCCTCGTCCCGGCCCCGGCCCGGTC